>JAHZNP010001170.1:0-24776 GCA_020615345.1 Triops cancriformis
AACCCCCCCCCCCCTAAATACGCCCCTGCTTGTGACACTACGGTACATCCTGTCCAAGCGATGCGCAGTCTGTTGTCCGTAGCATACAGTAGTGGGCTGTCTAGCAGTCGTCAGTAGTGGTCGTTGATATCGCGCTTGTCCGTCCATCCAATTTGGCTTCGCCGCGCTATCGCAATTTGTCCTACAAGTCCCTCGCTAACGTAATCGAAAATCCCAGGAGGGAGGCGCTCCTCCCACTCACCCGCCGGGGTGGCTGCATGGCCCAGGTTGGCAGTAACGCGTGTTACAACTGCGAGCGTTTCATTTCTTTCTTACTGGGCATTTCTTCACTCCCAACCGGCGTAGTCTGGGTGAGACGGAGAATAGAGTTACAAAAGAAAAGGCGTAAGCGTGGTGGGAACTGTTTTTTTTTTTAGGGGGGGAGGGTGTCCTTTTGTCGCCCGAAGCCATTTTGTTCACCCTAGGGTCGTGAAGTAAAAATAGAGCTGACGAAAGCCGAGTGGCAGTTATCAATACGGACAGTGTCGTGTCTTCCGTACAGTTTTTGCATAATATGACGCCACGTCAGCCGGATCGGACTGAATTGCCTTATTGGGGGAAAGAACCAGCCAAAGTATTATCCTGGATTGGTTCGGCGGCTCATATGTTTGGCAACCCTTCGAAGAGAAGCAACGGTGGCCCCCGCAAAGAGCAGTAAACGAAAAAGTCCTGGCGGGTTTTTAATATCCAAGGTTTCAATCACGTTCGAAGCAATTTCATCGACTCGCGTAGGAGGAGTCAATGGACCCAGAGGACCTTGTGTTGTGTTATGGGTCGTTTGGTTTTTTGCCTATTGGGGCGCAATTGCTGTATTGCTGCAAGGGATACAGTTCTGGTGGTAGCAAGGGAGGCGTGGCGTATCCTTGTCATCGTAACGTCCATTATCTGATGCATGACAAATCCTAGTTTGACGACAGAGAGAAACAGAGGGAAAGAGATATGTCGCTCCACGCCAGGAAGAAAAGAAAGAAGGCCTAGAGCTGGGCTGGCAGAAATGCAGCATTTTCGCGCCCGAAGGGTGATAGCACTGAGGTAATGGGGAGAGAGAAATGAGATTGCTCCAAGATTCGAAGAAGGAAAGTTTGCTCCAAGCATGGACAAATAGGTTTGGGTTAAGGAACAAGTTGCTTTCCAGATAGTTTTTTTTTTCCTTTTCTTTCCTTGGCTATGAATGTGAAGAGAAACGAGACCCGGATCTCCTTTTTTTTCTTCCCCTTCTGATTTCGTTGCTCAGGAATTACTGCCGCGAAAGATGACCTGGCACATCAAATGTGGGAACTGACTCGGGCGAGAGATTAATGATAATGAGGCGACTAGATGAACAAACATAGAAGTGTCGCCCCAATTTCCGGTGTCATCATTGCGACTTTAAATCCCTCTTTTCCCAACTTTTGTCTCTTGGAAGTATGGTTTCGCTGTTTCTTGGGGTTGTTAAGGTTAAACGATTTTTTTAACAGTTGCAAGATTACTTTTTAAAGTATACTTTCGTTTCTGCCTCCATCGGAGTGATGATCTCATTACCTGCGCACTTTATTATACTTCTCCGCAGAAAGGAATTTCCCCTGATCTGTCATTGGTTACCGAAAGGATCTTCTCCCGTACGTTACATTGTAGACTCTAGTATAGCTCGTCTTTGTTTGCTGTTCTGACAGAAACCTGGGCTCTTATGCACACTAATTCTGTACAACAGAGTTAGCGTGGTTAAATAACGTGTTAGGGCCCAGTGTTGTTACAAGGAAGCTTGTTATTGCGCCAGGTTTAATTTGGGGAAATTTTGCACTTTGCGGCAGACGCACATGAGAGCGTAGCCTTTCTACAGTAGAATAATGTCTTCCGACAAATGCTATTGTTCCCTTGATAAGAATCCCCCCCCCCTTTTTTTACACTTTTCCCCACGGTAAAAGTCAGTGTAATTGGATTATGGCGTGCACGTGTCCACGTCTAAGAAGACTTTATTCAAACTCCAACGGAAAACTCGGCTGAACATCTAAATAAACAGGAGCACAAATGGAAGCGTCGAATATGAAGAGCCCAAGTCAAGAAAAAAAGTAAGAGGAGTTGTGTCGTTTTTTTAAACCTTTGTTTTATTTTCTGTTTCAAGACAAGAGCTCAACTCAAAAAACAGTCACGCCTGGGGCGTAGTAACGGAAAGGGGAGGGGACTAGTGTTTCAAACTGAATGAGGAACCTCTGGCGGGCGAACGGGCGGACGTAAGTGTAACGGCTGATAAATCTTCGTTGAACGCGCTGGGCCTTTCTCCACGATAGCAAGCTAAGAGCAGAACTCGCTGCTTGGCTCTCAGCCTTTTACTTTCAAGTACTAGCTCGTCAATGAAGTGCAAGTGCTTAGCAGGAAGTATTGTAAAAAGATCCACGCTTAGAGCGCACTAATTTAATAGCAAGACACTGGATTCGTTTCTCTTCCCTGCCCCCAGGGGCGTGCTGGGGAGGGTCCAGTGGGTGGACACACACACCTCCATCTTTGGAACGTCTTTTCTTTCCACTGACTGGAAGGTGTCCCTCTCCTACACGTTTTTTCCAGGAGATAAAATATGACTCGTTGGGCAAATCTGGGATTATTCCTGCATGAACTACCTTGGGAGATGGCAATAGGCTACGGGTATTCCATTAGCTGAACAGGAACAGGCAGTGATGGATGTCGTCTTAGTTACGTTTGTCTTCCCTTTTCCTGCTTGGCCCCGCTTTCCTTGTGCTTTGTTTTCTTCAAGAAGGTTACGTTGCTTAGGGGAAGCATTTAGTGTATTCAAATGGGAAGACGGGGGTTATGCCAGGGCGCATTCGGCGACGGGTGTTGTATGGCCCAAGCATTCGAGCATGGAATTTCAATGGCCCTACTGGAGCCCAGATGCCCGACGTATAAAACCTAGAATGCATTTGGTGCGTGTAATCTATTGTTCATACGAGAGAAAGAAAATAATAACCTCATACATAACAGTTTTGCCTGCAAGCAATAAATTGCCCCTTATAAAAAAAAACAATGCCGCCCCGGTTTGCGAATTATTCCGAGGGCTGTGCCTACACCGATCAGATCGTTCAGCGAAGTCTTGTCCTCTTAAACCCATTGCAATTCAAATCATTGCGCTTTATGAAGAAACAGCGTGTAAAACCACTAAATTACTCAAACGAGCTGGCGATGGTAATGCTTCATGTATGATTTATTTGCTTCGGAACAAGGCAGTGAAATATTACAGTATTGCAAGCAATGCTGCTACACTAAAAAAATTGTAAATTTCCAATTGCAGCAAAAAAAATTATAAGGCCTTTACTGTACAAGTACTTTAAAAATGTTTTTCTACAACAAATTCGTGGTAGAAAAAATCAGTTTTTTAAGTATTTTTACAGTGAAGTCCTTGTATTTTTTTGCTGCACAACGAATCATTGCAAATTCAGAAAATAATTTTTTACAGTGTAGAATAGGAAATGAACAACCCGTACGAAAAAGTGGTTGTGCTCGTAACTGCGTTAAACACGAAGTAAACCTCTTTACTGGCGGTTTTATTGCGGTCGTTTCAAGCCCGAATTTTAACACAAGTTAACCTCAGTTGAACATGAACACTTCGTATGGTTAACTTTACGCAAGCAGTATTTCTTGATAAAGTTTCCTTACATTTTACTACCCAAAAAAGATATAGGATAAAACACGTATTATTATGTTAATTTCATTAATACTACAAGAGCCGATAATAAGTTTGAGATGCCGAATGTTACATTATATTGATTTTTAAGAAAAAATAAAAGCATAAATTACGCAGCCATGTTATTTATTAAATTAGTGTAAAATATAAACATCAGTAAAAAAATTATAAGACATGTACTTTCTGCTTTTCTAAATTGTCAGTGTGAGCGTTTGCTCTTTGCTAGCACGTCAATTCGATTTTTTACAGAAATATTGTATTTACAGGTAATGGCTTGCTGTATTTTTGTAAGCAAAAAGAAAAGAAATTAATGGCGTTTTTCTTCGGGAGCTCTGATTCACGTCTTCTTTGCAACTAGTGTTCCAAACACAGTCCATCGCTGTGTGCTTGGAAAAGAAAAACACCGATTTTCCGAATAAATTAAGCCGCAAGATTTATATGATGGAGTCACTTAGCAGCAAAGGTTTCACAAGGCTTGTTTGTCTATTTGTTTCTGAGCCAATACAGTTAAGTGGGTTCCAATGTATTAATAAAATATTATTATCAAACTGAAAGTTTAATTACTCTCCCATTTAAAAAATATGCTCATGTTCTAGTGAACGAATATTATTTATTTGTAGACTATAATTGTCATTTAGACTATAGTTAGATTTCAAAAATGTATAAAAGAACAAAAGATGGGGGATATCGCTTCTTCCGTGGAGGATAGGCCCTGTTATTGCACAGTCATGAGCACGGAAAATGAGACAGGACAGTCTTTCATTCTGTTGGGGCCGTAACCACATTTTAACTGTTGTTTGGCTCGCATTTCTTGTAATTCTTGTAGGATAGACGTCACAATTCTTGTAAAGATAGACTGGGCATTTTAGTTCGACAAATAAGCCTTTTTTGCTATTTACCGAGTTGAAGTGGCCTTTGTAAAATATAGTTGCTTTCCTTAATATATATTGTTCTATTCTTCCAACCAATTCAGATGTGTCAGTCATAATTTTTGCTCACAAGATGAAATTCGCTTTCAAAATTCGCGGTCGACCTTTCACTTCATCTGCTAATGAAGGTAAATCAGCATCAAGAGGCTTAATTAGAGTTCTGTGGTTTACCCTATCTCATTTTCCGTGCTCACCACTGTACAATGAATAAGAAATTGTGTATCACGTAGCCTTGACCTCGGCTTTTCCCAGCTATGACCTCCGTATTGTTAACGTCGGGGATCACCAAAGGCTTCCTCTGACTAGGAAATCGAGGTACTAATTGCTCCTGGGAGCTGCCGGGGCTGTTTCGTTTCATAAATCCAGTCAAACCTCAGCATTTGTCTACCCCATCGACCCCACTCCCTTGATAACGTTTAAGTACGCACCCTTACGTTTGCATATTCCTGTGTGTTCTATAAGGGGTCAGTTAGTGCTGTGTTTCGATTGAAACATGTATACGCTTTTGCACACTGGCTTAAAAATGGGGAAAAAGTGGGAAAAGTAACAGTATTTTCGATGTGAAACATATAACGTGAATATGACGTGGATTATGGACAGAAGAGAATCGTGTTTAATTCAATTTTCTGAAATGCTTATGCGTTTACATGTTGTATTTTGTTTGTTTATTTGTGTCAGTTTATGTGTCATTGTTCATTTGTATCATTGTTTTCATTTTATGGTTGTTTGCGTTGGTATTGGTATATGTTGTATTTGATTGCTTGAAGGTATACAGAAGAAAATACAGAAATACAATTGCGGTAATCATGCGTTTCTAACGCAAAATAATCGCATCCATTTTCGTACGGGAAGTTTCTCGTGTAGATGCGAACTGATCACGGCTTTCGTTTTAATCCTCTGACCCCAATGACTGCAAAATGTTTACCTTGCTTTGTATACGGTGTAAACATGTGCTACTAGCTTGTACCTGTGCTATATAGCACCTACTACAATATATAGTACCTTAAAGTACTTTTAAGTACCGAACGCTGATGGGCGCTGCCGACCATTTCACCGTTTCTTCATCAGGCTGAAATAACCAATATGAGACAGAGTATGATTATCTTTCTTTTTACTTTCTAATTTGAAACTGGAAGCAGTCCCAGTTAGACACGACGTGTTTGACTTCAGCGTGATGACTTTCAATTGTCTTGTTTTTTGTTTTTTTTATTCTTTGTCACTAGTCACCTCAAACCACAGCAGCTCAGAAGAACGCGCTTTAAAAATAGACGGTCCCTAAACTTGACCGATCACAAGGAAAAGATTGTCATGAGAGCTCGTGGAAAAGCTCCTAACCCACATTCGCATTCGTACAGGATGCCGTCTTTGTTTTACTAACCCTCAGGCCAACTAGAGAGTTTCGAGGGTCGAAAACGTCGCTCCTCAGCATTCAATCATTAGTAACATCGTATTACTGATCTACTACTAATGTTTGCGTCCTTGTCCGAAGTATTGCATAAAGCACAATCTCATCTGGACATTCATGTCCACGTACTAGACTTGCCGTTTCTCTTTCTTCACAGCTTTTCTGGCCCATTTCAATGACATGACTTTCCAGACAGGTATTTGTTCAATGCAGATAAGTAGTTTCAACTCGTCATGCAGCGAGAGCAAAAAAACTGTTAATGGGAAAAATTCACTTCTTGGGAATTCCCTAACGCACGGTTAAAATCCCAAGTCGGGACAAATTGGCCCATTCACGAATAACATTATTACGAACTGTAATGCACCCCACTCAGTTGACCCACGAAAACAACGAATTCTGCGTCGGAAGACAAAGTGACGAGCAACGTAGCAAGAAATAACCCCGAGAAAATTGCAATTCTCTCAAAAGACAATGTTTCCATAACGTTGTTGAACGTCCACTGCCTGGAAGGGTAACACAAAACGAAAAAGTGGCCGAACCATGTAATTTTCTTCTCGGCAACTTCCGAACTCTGTTCTGTTAGTCGGTATGAGCTATTTGATTTTCATCAATTCGAACCTTGGAAAACACCAGTTCGTTGTGTATCACCCAAATATCATCCACTGCCAAAACATTTTTGCCAAACAACAATTCGTTAAGCGAGGAAACTGTTATTTGGAGTAAACTTGTATAACTCCAGAACATAGAGTATTCCATTGTTCTGGGAATGTCAAAGTGCACTCTCTTGTTGTATTACCTGCAAGTGGAACCAACTTTGTTGTAAAGGAGACTTGGGTCATTTGTAGCGTTTATTTCTCTCTTGGTGTGCACGAACTAAATCATAGTCCGGAATCCTATTCAACAGGTGAAAAGGTGTTTTTCATAAACAACGAACTATTGCAATGTGAGAGAAAAGGTAAGAATAATTCTGACTACGACTAGGTGTTCCTCAGTCGTCTCTGTTGGCTCAAGTGTTGGGTCGGAAATAACACTGGGGGTAAGCTTTGTTTCCCTCACAAGGAAACGAGCCAAACGAATATGTATCTACAGATTTAAGATGGCTTTTATGAGAATCTACAGGCGTGAAACAAGTTCGAATCAACGATGGACAATTCTTGACCCATCTTCCCACTATTTCTGTCAGAAAGCGTATTGCTTTGCTTCAGGCAGGGCAACAGTGTAAGGGACTTGACACTAGTCTTCATGCGTCACAAGATACTGTCAAAGCATGCGGCGTTGCCATGTCGCGTATTGTATGGAAAACTTTTGCAACATTTGTATCGCAGCGTTTTATTCCCATGTAAGATTGCTTGGGAAAATTGCTACGAAGACGGTAAAGAATTGGGTCTGTTTTCTTGAGCTTACGTAAGACTAAGATGTACACGTTCGATTCTTGTCACAAGAATAGTAATAAAACAGTGAAGAACCCTTTCTTAGAAAGAAAGTGTCGAAGTAATAAGACTTACATTCTTTTCTTTCTTATCTACTTTGTTTTAAGATTTTTTACAAGTACCCGGAGACTTTATGCAGAGTGACTTTCATTTTATGTAGACGCCAGATATTTCATAAGTACTAATTGGCATCTGGGACGAGTCTCTGCCCAATCGTTCTTGTTAGACTTTTTTCTTACCGTTCAGTATTCTTGTGCAACAACTATCCGAACTTATGTTTTTTTATACTACGTAGTCTGTCTTCTTCACTTTGTTATCGATTGTTGAACCTGTTTCTTTGAAAACCAGTGGACTGCAGATAAAATGCCCCAAGGCGAAACGGCATTGCAAATAAGAAATCTGTAGTAGGGAGAAGGGTGGTATTCATCATTCTGTGGGCCAATACGCTCTGGTGAGCCTACTTAATTCTTCCATATGTAACTAAAAAATGTAGATCAGTTTGACCAGCTTAGTGATCCCGAAAGCAATTTTGCGCGATCTTAGACGAAATGGGGCCAAGGTGGGGTTAATGAAAGCCTAGTGTAATGGGAAATCAACTTTTCTTTTCTGGAAACATTATTAATGCTGTGCAAGATTAAATGCTATGTCTCGGAACGAGTTTCGACGTGGCGAGGGGGTTAAATGAGCATCCGCGAGCCCTGGCCTTGCAAAAAGTCATAAAGCGACAAGCAACGGTAGCGAGACTGCCACAAAAGAATGGAACACACACTGGTAGCGAGCGGAAGCTGTTGTGTTTCCATGTCCAGCGCTACTTTTTGACGGCTGCTCAGCTGCCGGTGGAGAAACGCGTGATTAGTACGAAGTGGCTCCGTTGCTTACCCAGTGTTGGTATGCAGCAACCTGCGTGGATCCAGCCAACGAGGAGGATGAGGGGGAGGAAGAGGTCCAAGACAATGGAGTGATACAAGTCCCATCTTCCCTTCATTGTAACACGGGCATTTTCGCTTCACACGAGATTCGTTAGTAGCCCAACGGCGCCATGGAAACCACACTCAACACAAACACGTGATGAATTAGCACTTCTTGAGCTCTCGATCAGCCCCAAAACTGGCGTGCCCCATTGTCAGCGGCCAGGAGAGTGCTTGCTGGCTTATAAGAGGGTCCTTTGGCAGTTTCCGTCTTCCAGCCTTCAATTAATCACCGATTCCCTGCGAAAGAGGACAGTGAGAACGGATTAGGCAGTGCAAACGAAGTGAAATCTGACGTTGATTTAAGGGGTTCCTTTAAATGTATAACAAGAATATCTCTTAGTGCAGTCGTGTTTGGTACACTATTGGGGTCGAAGCTTCATTCAACAACCTTTTTATTGCCAAAATTGACTGAAAGATGTCTTCGGAAGCCTGGTAGGACAGCTTGTACCGAAATAGCAACCCTTTGGTAGAAAATTACAAAGTTGTCGCACTTCACAAAGACCGACACTAAGTTGTAAGAAAAGTAACACTTCCTGGAGATGATAGGAAAAGAAACGGCCCTTTTGCTAACGCCACGGCATCCATCCTCTTTCGAAAGTTCCGTGATTGAAAGCAAGATTTTTATAGCAGGAAAATTCTTGGTTAGTCAGTGGCCTACCGTTCACGGAGAGCGGTTGCGGTCGCCTTTTAGAAGGTGCCAAAATGTATGGGAAGCTTTCGTGCATGCATTGTAAAGCGTGAGCAAACTTAACGAGAGAACCCAGTGAGATTCTTGTGAAAATGTTAACCACCTTAAGCTTATTATTATACAGACGACCAGCATAAACAGACGCTTTCTCCGCGAGCCATAAATTTACGAAATCAGTCCAGGACAAAGTGCACTAAAAGTCACATGTGAACGAGTTATTTTCTTCGCAAGGAAAACATGAGAGTATCCAATGAAATTTACCAACCCAAAGTATGTCGTGTATTTCTTAAGAGCACCTCATAGAAAGTCTTGAAAGATTTACCCCACATGTTTTCCCCTTTGGAAAATAAGGCAAGCTAATCGTATTACTTTGACTTTTAAAAGCTTGTTTGTCTGCTGGAGCTGACAAAACGTGAACAAGTCCCAACTTCTTTGATGTTTTCGATTCGCCCAAACTTGTTTTTCCAAGTTACGTCATTTCTCAATAGCTCATCCCTACCTCCAACACGTGTCGACTGCTTCCGAAACACTGACTCTTCGTTGGGGAATTTTCTAAAGAGAGCTCGTCTCTCTCTCTTTATATAGTAAGTAAAAAAAAAAAGCACTGTCCAGTTTCGTGTAATTGTGGCCAGTCGATTGTTTCGGAAGGAAAAAGCAATTCTTGGAATTCGAACGACCTATAGTCGTGTTCCTAATTAAATTCCTCGTTTCAAAGTTACGACCTAACCGAAAGCTAAATATATAACTTCTTTCCCGTAAATATAGATTCCGCTCAGTCGAAGGTTAATCCTATTGAATACGTCTACATAGGTGCGACACGTGTGCTTGACGCAATCATAGAGTTCATGAAGCACAATTAGTCAGCCATACCGTTTTCCGTTGCTCTTGAATGGATTAAAATATCGAGCCCTGCTGCGCAGCCCAACGCGTCCTGATCCGAATCAAGGACCTATTGAAGAGTCCTGAAAAGGAAGTCGAAAGAGTGTTTTCTTTTTAGCGTGAAATGAAAAGTGTAATTTTCTACCGCACTTTTTCCCCGTCGTAATTTATCTCGTCTGCATCATTGAAGAGCCACAGTCAGAGCCCAGTCTTCCCCAATAAGATCCACGCTTTCGTTTTCCTGGCCTTTTTTTCGGGTGGGTTGTTAACTTTTTTAAGGTTACAAATAAAAAGATAAAGAAGATCTCAAGCAGCGGAGTAACGAACACAGCTTGGCCGTAATGATGCTGAAGAGGGCAAAAAGACCCCAGAAACGGGCAGAAAGAAGGGTAGGCTGGGGCCACCGAGCAGCAACTGCGGATTAGAATTATTCTCTCTGTTGTCTCTCCACATGAAGAAACAAAAAGTAAGCGCGACGCCGCGGAAGATCGTCCGGACTAAAGCCCCTTAACCCTCCCTGGCTTGCTTGCTTGGCAGGCTCCCGCTCTTCAAGCCCAACCTTTTCGTCTTGTCCACGTTATTGTATCGTCTTGTGCAAGGTTAGGACACACCACTTTTTGTCTCCCCCCACTCTCCCCCCCCCCGCCAGGCGGACGAATCCGAGCTCAGAAATACCCGCGATTCTTCCCAACGCAAAGAAGTCGAGAATGCTAAATGGTTCCCACGACCTCGTGGATTCTCGAGCGTGTTTAATCTAGATTCACTACTGGCCATAAAATTGGCCTTTCCGTGACAACAAACAATTTTGGCCGAAAGAAGACGCCAACAACAACCAAGTTCTGATTACCGGCTTAAAATTCCGCCCAAACAGCCCTTCATTAGCAAATTAGAACCCAACAAATTGCCTCCTTGGGATATGTCTGGCTTGGTGACTACAATCTGACGCAACAACCCTAATGACCCCATGAGAATATGTCATATCATTCCACACTATCATTTGCGAGCCTGTTAATTAGGAAAATCGGAACTGTATGAAAGCACTGCGCTTTGCTTGCCGCACAGGTTAAGTTTCGCCTCGACTTCCGAAGTCATCCTCAACCATGAAAGCGAAGCCCCTGGGCATCTTTACAGTGACCACTTTTGAAATGCGGACAGTTATAAGGGAAGGAAAAGGGGCCTGGTAGCAATTTAGAGAAGGTGGAGTGGGGTAAGTTGGGGTTAGGCCGAGGTTTCATTAGAGTTAGCATCTCTGGGCTGGTCGAGAAGAGCTGCCATTTTCGTTGTGTTGGGTCATTGTCGCGGAAACGAACCATGGGCAGTAATAAGCTCGCTGCTGCTGGTAAGCAAGACATTGGGCGCGAAGCAATGGTCAGCCATTACTATTAACTGTCGTTGTCAAGGTTTCATTTACCTCTTGAACTTGCGTTGGAAAGTTAAGCCACTTGTAGTCCCTTTACAACACTGGCACGGTTCACTGTTGTTCTGCGAGAAAGAGCGGTCCGGCGGAGGAAGATGGGCGAACGCGACGAGTTTCACCACTGACGAAGGATTTCGGGTCGTCCGGACGTCCTGACGCCGACGACTGACTAGTAAATCCGGCTATGGCAGAAAGCACATGAGGAGGTGGCACGCAAGTTCTTCCCCGCACCCTACACGGCGTCGGCGTCCCTCACCGTCACCCACTACGAACGAGTACTAGGGGCCAAAGGATTCCACCCCTGCCCAGCCTGGACGAAAAAGGGGGGGCTTTTATGTCCTGGGCAGCAAACCACAGTCGTTAATGGCAGCGAAAGAAGCGTCACTTCTAGTTTTGCCACCGTGGCCGCCTAGAGTGTGCGTTCTATTGTCAACTTCACTCCCGAGTCAGACTCATTTTCTCGGGATTTCCTGGTGACGCCCATTCCCGTCTAACTTGCTAACTAGATACTACTTTGTTTCCCGGGGTTGTAAAACTTTGCACGCAACATCTCGGCTCACCCAGTACCCAGAAAGCCAATTTCCGGGCTTTGAATGCCACCAATTTGCACAGGGCTAATAGGATCTCTTTTGTGTCAATCGAGCTAAAACCTTGACACTTGACTTGGCAATATTTCACGGACGCTTGCTCGCCGATCACGCCCTGTATTTCGCATAACCGGAAATTATGAGTAGTTCATGTTGGACTCGTTGAACCTTCTCATCCGGCGACTTGCGATCAGAAAGTTAAAGGACATTAATGAGATAAACTTACGCGCTCTGTCGTCTTGTTCCAGTGCTTCTCTGTACAATTTTCTTTAAAAGTTAAGGAATTTAATACTTGCTTCGCCAAGCTAATTATGGGACCACTTCCGAAATACTGGGCAATATTGGGATTCTATTGTGAGAAACTTGTGGAATTTTGAGGCAATTCTCGCATTTCAAAGAAAAAGCGGTTGGTCAAAATGCTTGACAATGAGATTTGTTTGTTGCGTGTGTACGTCAGTCTTAGGTATTGCTTCATTGTGGCGGCGCTGGTGTATCTCAAAGTATCCTTCTACAACAGTATGGTTCTGAACTGTAGCCAAAAGAATGTGTATAAAATGAGGGATTCGATTAAATCTTATTGCTTGCAGTGATGGACCATAGCGCGCAGTTGTTATGGCGCTAGGCTACATATTATTAGCCTGGGACAGTATTACTGTACAAGGTTTCTAAATGGAATGCAATAATGTGTATATCAATCGAAAGTAGTTCTTAACAATGAAAACCTGTTTCACACATATTTCCTGAGCTTTGAATGCACTGAGTCCTAACGTACTGTACGTCAATTGTGAGTGATTTGATACCTATACTCACGGGCGCATTTAGGGGGGGTTGGGGGGTTCGAACCCCCCCGAAATTTTGATTTTATAATGGGGAAGATAGGAGAATGACCAAGTGTCCAAAAAAATTGCATATTAAACCCTCCCCCGAAACTCCCCCCCCCCGAAATGAAATCCTGGTTACACCACTGCCTATACTTGCACAGTACAGTTTAACGTTACAGAAAGAACAGTAATATATGTGGCGCTAGTATCGCGCGCTCCAATTTCTGCTGGGCTTTTTTACTGCATTGCTATTACTTGGCCGGTTGGCAGTATTTTATGGAAGAACAAGCGTTTCGAGTAGGAAGGGAACTACTGTAATGAAATTTAATCAAGCTAGTTGGTAAGGAAATGTAATCTAGCACGTTTGGGTCATAAAAGAAGACTTTGAAATATCGTTTACCAGACTATATTGCTTCCGTGCAAAGTAATACCCGTAACGGACGCTTCATTTAATGACCCCACGCAACCCTTTTTAAGGGCTCTCACGTTTATTCTTGGACAGGTTACGTGGGTATGTCGTAACATCATGTAATCTTCTATGAAAAGCCTTTCGTGTGACATTACTACTGGGAAGAAAAGTATCTCGGAACGTGATCGACAAAGAGAGAAAAGTCCGGACGCGGATTATGTATCCATGGACCAGTACCAGTTTTTGGAAAGCGTCGTATATTTGGGTATTTCTGATTATTATTATTTTATGAATACATGTTCCATTACACTCTTCTTGGTTGTTTATATCCCACGGACTTACTCCTCTGCCACTCAAGGAGCAATAAACTTAGCCAGCATTTGGTTTCTTCTCATAATAATCCTCGCTGGAAATCCAAAAAAGCGTACTGTTACCGAGGAAATATGCTGACGTGCGGAACTTACCATCCCTGGACGTTTTTAGGTGCGTCACAACTCAACGTTTCGGGACTGAACACTTTCCCAAAAGGGCACCCACCTCGCCTGGGCTTTCCATTCCGTAGGCACATGATATAAAATCGGCAATCCGTTTTCTAGCGAAGAAAACAAGCGTTAGCAGCACAAACAGAAGCTCGCTTTCAATAAAAACAAGGCTCAAGCAGATACATCTTGGCCAAGCCAAGGCAAAAAGGCAAACGATTCTTTTCTTTTACATCAGGAAACCGCTCGTGGTCGCCGAAAGAAAGCCTAGCATCGTCTCGATAAATGTGAGGGCATGTAAAGTTGAGCATTGATTCGGCCGGACAATCCGTTCGGTTGGCCGAGTCGGGAAACTCGCAAACCACCTTTTCGGTGCTGAAAACCAAGCCTAAGTTCGAAATTTGTCAATCCAAAGCTGCTATCTGAAACGTCAAAAAGGGCTAATTTACCTGGCGGACACGTCACGAGCGTACTGAAACCGTTGCTGCATTCGTGGTACGCACCGCACTCTTCCTTCAGGGGATATCTGCCATTGAGCCGCGGGCAATTCTTGTTGGCACGAGCAGGCTCTAAACACACACAGGCCCCAAGAAAATGTTACACTTTGCTACCTTTCGATCTCATTCAGTATAAACCTATAAGTAATGAATAAGGACAGGAAATTGACAAGTAGGCTTGGTTAAAAACCAGTTCCATTTCTGAAGCATTGTTGTTCGTTGCTACGAGCCTTAGGTGAAGTGACTTACGAAATTCGGTGCGTGATGTACAGTCTACTTTAGGGATCAAATGGCACGACGAACTGTCCAATTCAAAGGCGAGTCCATCGGGACAAAGTTGTTCTTCCAAGATCCCTGCCTCGCACTGGTAGTACTTGTCGCATTGTTCAGTGTCAGCAATAGCGTAGGCAAACCGACGCGATTTGCATTTCCGGGTGGGTAATGCATCTGACAGTATTTAAAGCAGTGGTGTAGAACGCGGAATAAGCACAAAAAGCTAGCACGACAGCTACGGATAGAAATTCACACAAACTTACCCGTTTCCCAAAGCACCAGGCACAGCAACCAAAAAAGGGTTGACTTTCCGAACATGGCTATCCGAATATATGTATTTCCACACAGCTGTCAAAACGACTGGGAGAAGAGAAGAAATTCCTAAGTCTAAACAGCTCCTGCTCCTGTGGTGCACAGTCGATGAGAAACGAAACTGTTTTGGCAGGCTGATTTCCCAATGAATCTGTCGTCTTTTATGACACGAGTCCAAGCTGGCCAAGTCACGGAGGAGAGCAAGAGAAAAGCCAAAGAAAAGAAAAAAATTAGCGTAGAAACTATCCATATTGTCGCGTGACCTCGAGCTTTAGTGGCCTTGGCTTAACGCTGTCCTGAATGATAAAGAGCCATTCGCTGATGAAGTAATCCTCTCCGGGGGAATCTTAAAAACACCTTCAGGGAGCCATTGCATATTCTTCTGTGCCACTCGTCTGTCTCTGTTCATGCGTTTTTAATTAACGTCGTCATGTGTAGGGGACATCTACTAACGTTTTACGACGCTTTTTCGTGACATTGGGATATTTCGTGCCCTCATGCTGCGTGCTGGCTAGCCGAGTTCTAAACCTAAAATCTCTTGGCAATTTCGCAATTGTTGGCGAATTTTACTACGCGCATTCTCGGCGAGTCAAGTGCCACTCTCAGGCAGGTTACACGGTGAGAATGTTAATGCCATTTAACAAGATGTTGTGCTCTCGTTTACGTGAATGTAGCCTACTTTTGAAGGAATTTGTGAAGGTCCTTTTTCTATTTTCCGACGAGAGGGGAGCTACTGGTTGTAAAAGGTCCCGAGGCGACATGGCGTTTTCTAATCCTCTCCGTCCATATTTTAAATGACAGACCTTGTTGTCGCAGCTTTATCCTTTAGTATTGCCCTTTATTTTACAAAGACTAGCTTGTCTGAAGTCAGAAAGGAAATAGCGTGAAGTTCGTGGGGTATAGAGTATTTTTAGAAGCATGTTTGGCTTTAGAGATCAATAAAATAAGAATACACCCTACACTGTATACAAAGTGCATTCCGTGAAACGTTCTTACATTGATGTGAAAAGTCTTCTTGCATCTACTCCAAGTTTATTAAGTTTTCCACACGGAAGCGTGGCACCACAACACGGACAGTTAAAATTTTAACAATTTATAGGTGACTTCTTGGAAAAGTATTGTACTTGACCGATTTCACTTTTCTTTCCCTCAATACATTCAGAAAAGATTACGCACTGCAATAGCAGTCCGGTTTTACACTTCATCTGTGAAAAAGGTTATCAAATTCAACTACAAATTTGAACTTAATTTTTCAATTGCTTGCAAACAAAAAACATTTCACTTTCGAAGTAGATCCTTTAATTCTAACATTGCTGTCCAAGAAGTTATTTGAAATATGGAAGCATTTATAAGGTATTATGCATACTGATTCTCCGTATTAATACTCGCGTAAGGCATTTGTGTATACTATGGCCTTCATGCTACGATGCACCTAACTGTGGTATAGGGGAATCACACGTTAAACGACGTCAGCGATTTCGCCAAAACTACTTAGTATTTCAATAAATAATCTTGACAGTAAAATTTGAGAGCACAATACATGATGCTCATCGTCAAAATTTTCTTAAAAAGTTCATTCGTAAATTTGTAATACGTCAGTCAAATGTCAGTTTTTCGCCGATATTGGAATTTCCAACATTCGATCGCAAGGTTCACTAAAGCCGCTTAAAGGTATCCATTCACTTAAACTGGAATTCAAATCTGTCATTTAGCTTTGGAGTTGTCGCAAGCGTAGCTCCCTTGGTCGCACAATTGGTAATGAATTTGCTGTCCTTCCCCTGTGCTCGTTCTCTTGTTACCAGTGCTTTGGATCTTTTTTTTCGCCGGATCTTCTATCCTCACCGATCATTCGCAGTTTTTGCCGATCCGATCCTTCAAATCTTCAGAAAATTTAGATCCGGATCGGAAAAGATTAAGATTCGATCAAAGATCCGATCCGTTATTATATTATGACATTACGTATATATGTATCTATATTACTCACACAAAAGAGCGTAGTATTATTAACACAAAAGCAAGGTAGCATCAGGACCTGTAATAATTAATCGGACTTTTTTAATTTCACACTTTTCGACGAAACTACGTTGTAAGTGCACTACATTGCTGTCAGTCGAGTTACTAGTAGCGGCTACTAGGTGGTCTGAATGGATCGGTAATTCCCCCCCCCCAAAAAAAAAGATCCGATCCATGCTCTTTTCGATACACCGCCGATCCGATCCGATCAAATGATCGGATCGGGATCTTTTTAGAAAGATCCAAAGCACTGCTTGTTACATAAGCTTTTGTTACGAAATCACAGACATTACCGAAATAATTTTATTAAGAGTGACTCTGTCCTACACTTGTGTTCTTTTTATCTCCACAAACCAACGGAGAGCACTGTATGCTACGCGGGGAAATTCAAAGCGCTGGAATTGAACGCACTGCGGAAGCCGTGCTCAAAGTTCTTAGAAACAAGGTTACCTCATCAGCTCGCGCCTTCGTGTGGAAGCAGCTAACGCCATCGCGTGGATGACGTCACTCGGAGCAGACTTAATGCGCTACTTTTAAAAAGATCTAAACACAAACACTTTCTAGTAAATTCCCTGCACTGCCAAAGGAAGTGATAAAATCTTTCGTTCGCTTAAGGACGTTCATTAGGATCAAATAGTACAATTTAACAATGATTGAAAAAGAAAAAGGCTTAGGTAGCCAGTTATCCAAAACCTCTATAAGCGAAGGTAGAAAAAGTGCAAGAAAATTAAGAAAATTACCAGCTAGGAGATCCATAAAAACCAATATGATAAAGAAATAAAATCTCTCAGTGCAATAATAAATAATGGCATGCATGTTTTACATTTTATGCTATCAACTCTTGGGACTAAAGACCAAAACACCACTGAAGTTTGTTTTCCTTTCCAGCGCCATGCCTTCAGCGGAGGCCGCTGATTGGCACTGCTCCGAGTGACGTCGCACGCTCGGCGAGTTCAAATTCAAAGTTCCCCCATGAGGTAACCTTGTTTCTAGGATCCTTGAGCCGTGCTGGCCCATTTCAACACGTTCGCCAGGCAAAGTTGACACTTTCTGCTGAAGGTTGTAGCTCGCTGAGGAAATGTTTAAAATTATCGGAATTGGATTTTCATTAGAAAGGAATTTGCGGTGCCCACCCTTCGCGAAACCTCCCACCGTTTACGGACGCCTTCACACAGGCACCTTACCCTGTTGGTACGGCATATTGTCTACGATAAACCTCATCCTAATCATCGCCAGAGTGCGTCTCATGCTTATGTAGCGCTACCAACGCGACGCCACTCCTTCGTAATTCACTATTACGTTCAACGCCTGTAAACAGGTGTAACTTCGTGACGTGGATTATTTTGCCATTTATCTACAATTGACCTGTTCCCTTGAACTTAGAAGGGTGCAAACCATAGTAACAGTAATAATAACTTCTCCCCTATTTATCTTTTGTCACACTTCACCACTACCAAGGTAAAATAGCCCGCTTTGAAGGCCCAACTCGGGAGAAAAACTGAATTGTTGAGCCGGTCCACCCGGAATTACTCGAATAACTAATGTCCGGGACTCGTAGTTTGCTCTTAATATATCCTTTATCATCTTTTAACCCTTCTGAAGCTTTTATATATGATAGAGTTTATCTTGCAAGGTTACTTAACCGAGGTTTCTTCGTGTAGATGATTCCCGATGCGTCCGAAAGCGATTTGAGTACTTCACAACCCGGAGTTGCCCAACAAGCTTGGCGCCGTTTTTCACAGGTAGATTTGCGAGTCTTGTGCTGGTCAGTGTGTGCCTGTTGGACCCGTAAGCATGTGTAGTTTATGCGTACCAAAGTGCTGGCGCGAATTTGTGCCCAAAGCAAGCCATTTGACTGGGGTCTTACTTTCCAGTCTTGATCTGATTAGTCTATGGAACTGCTCTTCGCATATTGTTCCGTTGTGGGCCACGGATAAGAAATATCCAGCTTTGCTATGCATGTCGTCCTGTCTTGCCAATGGACAGTAGTAATGGTTATACCAAAAATAGCCCTTTCTGTATATTTTTCAGAGTTATCAACTCCTGCTGGATAAATGGACACCCCACCTTGTGTCAAGGTGGATATTTGCTGGGTTTCTCCTCTTGTGTTTCCTGGCCCGCGTCTTTTTTGCTCAGGTAATCTCCGTTAGCCGTCAAGTTGCTAAACTGACCGACTTTTGAACGCGTTTCTTTTCTAGGGATGGTATATCATTTGCTACGCATTAGGCATTTACCACTTGAACCTGTTTATTGCATTTTTGTCACCCAAAATTGATCCCGCATTGGACCTCGATGGTAAATTTATAAACACAATCACCAGTTAACTTGCTGACATGTAATCGTCTTTGGGGTAACGTGCAGAAGATGATGGTCCCAGCTTGCCGATGTCCTCGAAAGAAGAATTTCGTCCTTTTATCCGGAGATTGCCCGAATTTAAATTTTGGCACTCAGTGGTGAAATCCACCGTGGTTGGGATTTGTTGCACGCTGTTCGATGCGTTAAACGTGCCAGTCTTTTGGCCCATTCTCGTTATGTATTTTATCACCCTATTTTGCATTACTATGAAGCGCCAAATTAAGGTAATTGAAGTTTATTTAGACCTTATTTGTCTAATGACATTAGTTCATTGTTCTGTATTTAGTGTGAGCTACTTTGCTGTTTTAGATATTTATTTACTTGTTATTTTTAGATTATATTTATTTGCTCGTTACTTTTAGATGTTTAGGAATATGTTGGCTATTTCTACGATTTAATGTTATGATGACAACGCGGGCAATGAATCTTTTCTAGTTGTGTAGTTCGTAGAATTTGTTTCGTAATTAATCCTTGAGGTTTCTTGTTACCGGATTTGCGTTTAGTCCGTTATGAATTATATAACACGCTTTCTTTTTTGTCTTCCGCAGCATATGATGAAGTATCGTTATCTGCCTTTTACTCACGGGAAGCCGAAGTATCAGATGGAAGGCGATAAATAGCCTCGGGTGAAAGTAACTAGTTTTTTGACAAGAGTTGTGTCTTGATTTGGACCTTTTTGGTTGCATGGGAAAAAAAAGATGAACTGTATGGAATGGTATACACGTAAGAAAGCTCTGCTGCTAGTCTGAACCAAGCTGAATGCGTGTGGCGCGCAACGGAAAACAACACACACCTTCATACAGAAAACACCCACCCACACAAATGGAGCCGGAGAACAGAACAAGTTGTTTGGCGGGAAATTTATCCTTGTAGTATATTTAAAACGTATGGGAAATCTGAGACTATTGTTTGGCAGTTTGGGGAACATTGGGTGAATGTGTTGTGAGCCATAGGAAAACCACAAAACGATAACCGAGACTAATAACAGTGCCACAGCTACTGGAAAAAAATCTTTCGTGAAATACATCCCCCAACCAATCAAACGTTGAATTCCTGCGTTGACGACTTTTGACATGTTCTTAAAAGCCTTCACAATTGCGCGTACAAGGGAAACCTTTAAGGAAGAGTTAACGCTTGCTAAAATTAAAGTTGTAGAGGTCACTTTGTTGTACTGGATTCAGAAAGACCGTTTTACAGTGTTGGTTGTAACAGCTTCGTAGGGCGGATAAGAACGCAAATTGAGCCATTTCTCTTTAAGGAAGGCAAAGGGTAGGATAAAAACGAAAGTAATTCATGCCACCACACCGCACAAATAAGACGGCCGAAGTAAGATTCTTTTAGCTTTACGTTGCACAGGGTTTTCGAATCCAAGGAATAAGACGAACGCAGTTGCGCGTTTCCATTTGTTGCACCATCGCGGTCTAATGGTCAAAGTTTACTTTTAACTAAATCCTCAACTCATGTAAAATAAACGGTGAACTTTTTTTAAATGCGTTTTCGTTGAGGGTTGTTATCAAGTAAAACCTTGCCGTCCAGACGTTTTCAACAATAAATACGATAATATAGATTCAAGTTTATAATGCCATTGTCCGTGAGAGAAGCGATGCAAAGAAGCTTTAAACTATTTTTCGTGAAAACAAAATTCAAATTTGACATCTGACGAACGATCAACCCAGAACCTCTCCAAATTGTACAATGAGCGCACGAGCGCGCTCAAAAAAGAAAAAAAGAGCGGTCTATATCTGTACACAAGAAGAAGAAACGGGTTTGTAGACAGACCGAGTGTGTTGTGAAGTTTTCTAGATGCTTTTAGATTTTTTTTATTCATGAAGTTGGGTGTTTTGTACGAGTGGGAATTCGTCAGGCAGTGTATTTCTTTTAGTAGAAGGCGGCAATTCAGAATATTACTATAAACGTTTTTATGTATTTATAATGATTCTACAAGGCGTTTTATGTAAGCTATTGAACAGTTTCACGATGCGTATTCAGACCGTACAAGGCGCTGTTATGGTACATGGTCACTTGCAGATAATCTTCCTCGGATGTGTAACGAAAATTGTACGAACAAATCTCCTGAATGTGTGGGTTAAGGCTTCGGTGTAACTAAGCGTGGTAGAGGGGAATCAAATGCCGACGGCATCACCCATTTTACCAAAACTACTGAGTGTTTCTTTTAAAAAATTTCAACAGTAAAGTTTTGGATTGTAATATCCAGTGCGCGTTGTCGAGTTTTTCTTTACAAAGTTTTTAGTCAATTTGTAAAAAGCGAATTAAAATTAATTTTGGGGTAAAAGTCATTTTTTAATATACGACCTAAAGGTATATAAGCCTACAGTAAAGCAAGTTTACCTAATGTATAAGCGGAAACGGAGTTCAAAGCTGTCGATTAGTGTCGGATTTATCATTTAATTAGTTTTCGGAATTTTCCTAGGTGACAATTTAAAAACTACAAGTCGGATTTGAATTCCGTTTTTCGTTAAAATAAAGCTTCAAGTGGCTCTAGTGAACTTTGAAGTGCTTTTCTGCAAAAAAATGTTGAAATGTGACTCGCCTTTTATAAATGTACGAAGAACTTTTAGAAAAAAATCTTGAGGATGTGCACTAGATGTTGTGATCCAAAACTTTATTGTCGAGATTGTTTAAGGCGATATTTAGTGAGGGTGAAATCGGTGACGCCGTGTAGCTTGTGATTTCCCTATACCACGCTTAGGTGCACCGTAGCCTTAACGGAATGGATTTTTTAAAACCTGAATTACTATGTTAAGAACAGTATCTTTATGATGAATGTCGCTTTACAAGTGACACTTTATTCTCGGTTAAACGTCCACATTTACGTGTCGTGCTTTTCCTACTAACCACTTCTCGCTGATTCGCCTCTAGAACATTTATATCGAACTTAAAAGTCCAGGCCTTAGAATATGATCGCTCACGCGCCACTACTGTTGTGGCACAGAAACACAGGAGCTAACGTCTTCTGACTAGTTTTGGAAACTCGCCGTTCATCTGACGACAGTAGAACACTATCATCAAGTGTATAAAGTGTCGATCGCAATGCCAATATCGTCTTGAAGGTAAATGAGAGAAAAAGCCATTGTTCCATCCATTCTTCGTACACTTGGCGAACTAGCGTCTTAAAATTATGTTTTCTTTAAGATATCAAACGTCAGATCTTCAGTCAAGACTATGCACATAAAATTCCTGGTGATCTCCTTTTTTTAAAAAAATTAAACTAACCTATTATTACCTAATAGGTTAGTTTCATTTTTTTACGGTTGTTTGGTTGTTCTCTCCAAGATTGTAGTGTACACCTGCCCTATTTTGAAGTGAAATCTTTCAAACGTCTGTCTTAATTTGTTTTGTTCATGTTATGCGGAAAATCGTACCGTTTCACGTACATATCCCTAGGAGAGGTTTTCTGGCTGGCAGCTTGTAACAAAGGAACTTACCAGTCTCTCCACCCTGAAAGAAAGTGAGTTCTACAGGTAGGCTTTACATAATACTAGCTCGCTATCATATAACTTTTCCTTTCTGGCGCCCACCTGCTTCGGTCCAAACAGAACGGAACACGGTGCTTTAGGGAAGCTCTTGTTGCCAAGCCTGCAAACCAATCTTTGCTATCATCCCCTCTCGCATATTTTTGTCGAGCTTAGTGACAAAGCAAATTGTTCGCGCTGAGTTTTTACCGTTGTCAGGACCCTTGGAGCTCTCCCTTTCGTTAGTCTACCTTGCATTCTAAGAAGTTGGGGGAAACACGCGTTTCTTTCTTTCCTTTGGAAATGGATGGAGATGTGGGATTTTACGTCCATAAATTAGCGTCCAACAAACCCTAATGTTGACACTGTTTGGCAATCCCTCCGACTCGGACGGGTTTCATGAACACGCTGAAGGTTGGACCCATCCGGATGAGCAGAGACGCAGCTTGAGATATATATAGGTCAAGGACACGAATATTTCGCACTTGTTAGCTTTTCAACTTGTCAGGGAAAAGAAAACAGTCCATTGCTTGCAGTTTGTAAATGAGGACTTTTTCGTTTCGTTTGGCAGTCACTTTCCACTGTTTCAAAACTGTTTAATCCACTTTTTGTAAAGGCCAGAAAATTTATGGTCACGAAGGTTAAAGGTTCTCGCATTAAGGAGGTTACGGGTAGAAGCCCACAAAGTTGTCCCGTTTTTGAAACTAACGACAAACCAGAGTAACGCCCACCGAGGACGATTCTGTTAATTCATCTAACGGTGTGTGAGCGCAAAAACAACGCCCTTTCTACGATAGTTCCTCGAGGCTCGAAAAGCGAAAACAGAAATAAAAGGCCTCTACGTCACGTTTAGTCTTGAAGCTACCTATATAAAAGGTGATGCTCCAACCTTCCGACATCAGAACCCGATCTTCCGAGGAAGAAAGCAGACTTGCGCTTCTCTCATCGCCCAGCAGTGTTTTTTCCGTGTCTCCGGCCGAAGTTTGTTCTAAAGTGATTAAAACCTGTCCACTGGCGACTACGGAAAAAACTAATCTTTTGATTTTTGTTCCAGAAGTTAAACAAACAAAAAATCACCAAACATGAAAGTCGCTGCCATGTTCCTCCTCGCTTTGGCGCTCTTTTGTGGTTACGCCCACGCGCAAGCTCCTGGCCAACTGGAAAACATTGATGTCGATTCATTGTTGAAAAATGCGCGCTATGTACGCACCCAAATCCAGTGTGTCTTGAACCAAGGCAAATGCGACAAGACTGGTCGTGACTTGAAGGGTAAGTTGTCGAGTCGGAAACTTTCCTCGTCCTTTGTTGAGGGGAAAGCCGGAGGAAAAGGAAAGACTTTCTCTGGCCCCGATTCGTGATAGACGAAACTTGCGTTCGGATGTCAGGCGAGAAAGTGTTCGATAAGCTCCGGCTTTAGGGTGGAGAAACTACATGCGACACAACTGGCCACGTTTGCGTTTGAATATTAATTGTAGTTTCGTTTCAGTATTCGTAAAGTCATTGTCTGGTGAAAGTATTATGTAAACGGGCAATAGAGGACATTACTGGAATTCTGGCCATGAGTTCGTATGTCAAGACTGCCCCTTGACCGCCAATTTATTTTTACAACATAATCTAATTCTCCTCTGCCCGAATATTAACGAATAGCAGGGGTGTACTTTTGGTTCCCCCACACTGGCAATAGCCCATCGGAGCACGTGAACATTGTTTACTTCCGAGCTACTCAGAGTTGGCGTTACTACGCGGGTTAAAGTTGACAATCGCCAAACGGGGTGCGGGCCAGGATAAGGCGTAGTATCGCCATCGAAATTTTACTTTTAGTGCCGTACTGACACAGTATTACGTACAGTCATGAGCAAAAAAAAACTCTGGGAAAGGGGCGTACAGCTCACAGCGTTGGCACCTTTCACCGCGTAAAGCGAGCCTAGCTCACTACGTCACAAGTTTGCTTTCTAAGCCATTAGGGAAGGGGAAGTGCTCAAGGATACCGCCAATTCAAATTCGTTTATTTAATGATTTTTTATAATTTAAGAAACACTTAGATGTGTTTTAATAAATGTAACAACTCAGAAAAGATAAGCGAACGCAATCAAAATAGCTGAATTCACTGAATGAATTAATTGGCCTACACAACAATAAAGTTT
>JAHZNP010001171.1:0-24778 GCA_020615345.1 Triops cancriformis
AACGGCTCATCTTGGGATTTCGGTATAAAGTAAAGATATGTATGAACGGAACATCAGCACTTTCCTTGTGAAACTTCGGTGACCTTCTCAAAACTCGGGGTTAATCCCCCTGAGAGAAAAGGGCTGGCCAAAACCCTTTACGCGCTGGAACCACTTCAATTGACCCCTAGTTAGCGTTCTGTGTTTCTGTCACAGAGGTTAAGACAGGCATATTTTCTCTACATATCTTTATTCTTAAGCCGAAATCCCAAGACGAGCCGTTGCCAGCCCTACTATCAAACGAACATTTTCCGAGAAACACTTTTATAAGTGCTACGTCATTTTCTTCCTGCTATGTAGGACGATGATAAGGAAATACCTGTGGGATTGCTGCAATGCCCGGCAATTAAATTACGCCAGTTCAAAATAAGTTGGACTATTCTTGGCTCAAATGTGTTATTATTTTCGGGTTCCAGTATATTTTGCATTACGAGGGCGAGAAAAGCTCAATCTGGCACCATCTACCGGGACATTCTTAAACAACTTCAAACCGCTTCGCTACACGCGGGGCTATGCATCGCAAACAGAATATGCTTATTTTCCGTGATGTTTTTCTCTTTTTAAAAAATGAAATAAACATCTCTCTGTAACTTCCGAGACGATTGTAAAGAAGAGAGAACTCCTACAAAGAACCTTACGTATCGAAATAGCCTTGACTTCCAATCCTCACGAGACATGAGAGAAAGCCCTTAACGTAACCGCGTATAAGGAGATTCCACTTTTTTAAAACTTCCAAAGTTCCTTCCGCAATTTTTTGACAATTTATAGCAACATTTGAATTATAAGAAGTATGAATATTGTATAGAAAAAATATATAGATAATTGGAAAAATATACTACGGAAAAATTTTACCACATTCAGTGCTGGTAAAAATTATAAGGAAATCATGATCGCAATGAATACACATTTTAGAAGACAGTATGTTTTCTCACATTATCTCTAACGAGGTACTTTTTCTTGTTTGAGAGATAGAACAAGTTTTTTATCGACTTCATTTGTCCGCGGTTTGAAGTATTTCCAGGAAGATGGTCGACGAAAAGTCCCCACTTCCGGGAACTTTTAAAATTTCATAAATCAGCAAGCGTCGCCTTTTTGGAAAGAAGGGAGGGCAAGAGCTACGCTGGTCATCGTTCTATGCTTCTAAGCCAGCTTGAAGATCATAAATCGACCCTGAATTCCGCGACATGACCCTCTTCTGCGATTTATCGCCTTTCAATAGCATGACCTATATGGCTTTTAGTGCCGCGCCATGGCGTTCGCTCAAACTTCCACAAGGCTCCACGCTTCCCCCGTTTGCCGCAGCTCCCTGCACTCCTCCTCGTTTTTCTTCTCTCGCTCCTGGGTTGTTTATCAATGGGTCTGTGTAGGTGTGGCTTCCATATTCCAGAAGCAAATGTTATTTTCTTGGCAAAGTTCTGTGCCCAAGAAATGTCTTAATTCAGCAAAGAAGTCACATCGACTGCCCTGAAAAATTAACTGTCGACTGGCCAAAGTGATTTGTACCCAATCGTATCAATTTATCAACTACAAAGTTGAAACCACAATCGTCTCTTCCTGGCTCCATTCTGCTCAACTTGCCGTACGTGTCTCAAGTCTTTCGTAATTGTTTATTCCCCGTAATTTCAAGTGTCGTGTTCGCAACTTTTTTCTATTACTAATGTGGCTGAAGAACTGGCGTGCTTGTGTTGCTGCACCTTGAAATTGCTGTAATATTTCGGTTGCAAATCTGACACGTTTTTAGAAGTGCGATTGTTGACCTAAAAAGCAAACTTTGGTTGTTTATTTTAGTTTAGGAGCCAGCCGTTTCAACCAAACCAAGGGGGAAACACTTTTCAAGGCCTGTGGGTGTAAAGTGTGAGAATTCGGCTGAAATATTTACAAGCGAAGGCGAGAAAACCTTGGCTGGTAATTGCAGATGGTGCAGTTGCAAGTACTTGAGCCTAACCACTCATCTATTATAGACGAGATGGCCGATTCCAGCAGTTCAGCTTCGGAAACTGATGAAACGGCATCGGGTTCGTTACCCTGTTCACCCCCGAAAGCTGAAGTGGACGAATCGCCACTTCAAAATGCGATGGATAGGAATAAAGAATGTAAGTTTTGTCGCACATAATACCCCAAACTTTTGCTTTATTGTTATTCTGTTAACAATAGAGTTAAGTTTTTTCGCAAACGATTTTGAAGCTTAAATTGAGAAAAAAAAAACTCGTAGCGTCGTGAACATTTTTGTCAATGAAAATCACCGCAAAACGTGGGCGAATTATCCATCATTGGATAAAATGTACTTCCTGATTTGCAATATGTGGTTAATCGAAAAAGTTTGCGAAACTGACTTCTTAGTTCTACGCGAGGTATCAAGGAGATATCCCGACTTAAACCAGGATAAGCCTAATAATGCGAACAGAGGTTTAAAGTTATTAGTTAGTAGCTAATAATTAGTAGACATATAGTTAGTAGACATGTACTTAGTATTTGTAAACTAATTTTCATTGTATTTTAGCTCTGAAAGTGAAGCTGATGACCCGCCGTCCCATAACACAACTAGTGGAGCAAGGAATAATGCCTCGTACGTTCTGAATTTTTTTCAATTGGCGTACATGATACTAATGTCCGAATTAATAGCATTGAAAGGCACTCCGGCCTACCACAAAGAGCGGCAAAAGCTGGAACGCGCAAAGATGGGCGACGTGTTGAAGCACAAAATCCAAAAGCGTCCCGATCGCATGGAACTTGTACGCCAACATATTCTAGAAGGTTTGCTGAACCTCTTAATTCGCCAAAAATAGTCAAATCTGACTTTGAAACTTCTTTTCAAAAAACGCAGATGCGGGGAAAATCGATCCGTCCCTGGCCGAACGCCAACGCATGTTGAAGAAAGCGCGGCTTCAGGACGCTTTAAATGATCAGCTTTCCCATCGACCTGGCCCATTGGAGCTGATCAAGAAAAATATACTTCATACGGACGATTACGTGGAAAAGGCAGTCAAAGGTATGCCTTCGTATCAGTGACGCCGAAACGCCCTTCGTGTCCTTCCATTTCTCCTGCCTTTTTCCATTTTTAGGCTATTTTTCCCTTAAAGTTATTCTCTTTTATGCCCTTCCAGCCCTTGTTACCTTGAAAATGGCCGCTTTGGGTTTTAAATTATTACCCTTTGAAAACTATTTATCGATATTACTTTTTAGATGGTAAACGATTTTTCTTTTTGCCTCATGGGTATTGTTCCCTTGATATTTCTTCCCATGTTATCTTTAAAATCTTACTTTATGTTTGTACTTTTTTTCGTTTTTAGATGTTACAGTATTTCCTCCTTTTCCTCCCATTCCTTGTTACGTTGAAACTGTTCCCTTTGAGGCCATCTATTATAGTCTTGCTTTAAACTGTTTTTTTTTCTTTCTGAGATGAAGCAATATTTCTTGCATTAAATAATTCCTGGATACTCAACTACTATTATTGATAAATCTTACTGTTTTCTTTTTATTAGTTTACTTCTTTATATTTCCTTTATAAATTTATTTATACTAATGAAATTATTAATTGCCATTATTATTACTGCAATGTTCTGTTTTATTTATTACCATTTTTCTCTATTTTTTATTTCCTTTTTAAATTTCTTTTATGTTTTTTTATATTGTCTATTTCTTTTTTATATTTCTTTTTTATTTTATGTTTATTTCTTTCTTTTCTTTAATCTTTCCAAATAATCCTGTACAAATTGCTTATTTTCTTCACAGAGGGTGTTATCCCCTTCCGAGCCACCTCCGAGGGAGCGATGAAAGGTGCGCACCCATTACATTATGTCATCCCTGACGGGGACGAATCCTCTTCCGAGGGCGGAATTTCGCCCCTGCATGAGAATGCCGGTTCTCCTGCCGTTGCGAGTGGTTCTGCCGCAGCGAGTCCGTTGATGGCCAAGACAGAACCCTTGGAAACTAACTTTTCGAGCATTTCAATCGTACCCTCGCACCAACCCCAAGCCCCTCCCCCGCCCCCGTTACCCCACTTCCAGTCCGTCTCCCTCGTCGCCCCCACCTCCATGTCCTTGGTTGCGCCCTCTGTGATCTCGTTCGAAGGAATCAAAACGTCGGATGCCCAGCCTAAGTTGCGCAAGAAATCCAAACCGAAAGGCCAACCGAAAACGCGAACCATCAAGTTTCACGAGTACAAAGTACGTGTTCACATTTCTAAAGTTAATGAAATCCAAAATTTGATTTCCTTTGGGGGTTTTGTGGTGTCTTTTTCTTAAATAGGGTCCACCCAGTGCACAGAAGGTCGCCACGTCTGCTATTTCGACCAACGAGTCTTCCTACGACTTATTACTGCAGCAACAACAGTTATTTCTGCAGTGGCAGTTGGAATGGCAACACAAGTATCCGCAGATCATCCTACCGGCCTCCCAAAAGGCGGGCGAGTTAACCACGTTAAAGCTTAGCCCTCTATCCAATACGTTGGTGACCACGATGAGTAATAGCAGCAATAATACTGCCAAGCAGAGAAATGGAGTTTCGATCAGTAACAGTGGCTCCAGCAATACAGAAATCTTGAAAGGTTTGGTGAAGCTCGAAGACATGAAAGGTAATACTATTTTTGCTTTTTCCTGCCGTTTCCTGTTCTAATTGACTCTGGTGTATCATTTATAGTGTCGGATCTGAAAACAGAGCTCAAGAAGCGCAATCTACCAGTATCGGGTGCCAAACCACAATTGTTGGAGCGACTGCGTCCATTCACGGATGAAGCTGGTAATTTGGTGGCGGTGGCGCAGAATAACAGTCCGGCGCACTACACCAGTGGTTCTAACCAAGGTAGCGAACATGCCGCGGCCTCGTCGAAGTTGGAGACAAGTTTTGACCTTGGTGAAGGTAATAAGTAAACAAATAAAAAAAAATTAACGTAAATAAATAAAAATAAAAAATTAGACAAATAGACAAATAATAATAAAAAATAAACAAAGTTGAACAAGTAATAAATAAAAGTTGAATAGAACATTGAATGAAAAATAAACAAGAAGTCAAATAAATAAGAAGTTAATTAAATTAAAAAAATGAAACTAGTTATGTTAAATATCACTGTCATTAGGTTGTCGCAGTCCCATGGGGGCGGTAGGGGGTAAACTCCCACAACACGGCTCTTCGTCAAGTTTGCCCGATATCAACATGTTACGTCGTGTGTCGAATGCCAGTTTGGAAGCGTCGTCGACGTCGCACTCGCCTAGCCCCGCCCCTTCGTCGGTCCAAGTTCCTTCTGTACTTACCATGGACATAGACTCGGAAGTAGATGGCATGCATTTGATGGATACGTTTGAACAAAACTGGGAACCGGTGGGAGAAGGAAAAGTGACAATGGAGGAAGTGTTCCAGCCACAAGTACCGGCGCCGCCACCACTTCCGGATCCACAGCAGCCGGAGCTCAGTGTGGATAAGAATGGACTGTGCGCCGAGTCAGTGGAAAGTTTGATGAAAGGATTGCAAGAAACGAAGAAAGTATTGCATGAGCAACAGTTATTACTCCGGCAACAGGCTGCGTCAGCGCAGGTGAGTTACCTTCGCCATATTAGGTGTTAGGTTTCCTGTGTAGGTTGCGTTTACCTGACTTGCGTTTTACATGTTTGTAATATGGGCAATTCTTTTGTGTCGTTACAGCAAAATTGTGAAATGGGTGAGTCAGGGTCTTTGGCAGTGGACCCGAAGTTGCAGCAGCGTTTGTTGCTGCAACAGCATTTACAGCTGAAGATTCAGCAGCAGCAGATTCAACTCCAGCTGCAACAGTTACGAGAGCTCAAGGAACAGCAGTCGCAAATCAAAAAGGATCTCGAAACGACAGCAATTTGTCATAATGAGGTATTTGAAAAATTCAACCCTTTTCCTTTGTCTTTATTCTGTAATACTGATTAACACTTCACCACGGATTAACTGCATACATTCAGAAATCCTGTGAATTTCTCGATTGTCTTAATATTGCCGTCGACATGTTTTGCGGTCTGAGCGACGCCATCTTGGATCTTGATGCCATTTTCGTCCGTTTCCCCGCCGTTTAATCTGAAAGTGCCCGGAATGAACGACATGCGGATCTAAGATGGCAACGTTCGATTCCGAAGAATGGCGGCTCCAAACCGTCACCCAAACTAGTGCAAAATGCATCACTGAGCATTTTTGTTCCTTTTTTATTACCAGAAAACTGTACAACATCAGTTACCTAAGGTGGAAGCGAGTCACGGTTGCCCTGGAGGCGTGTCTGTGACCGACAACCCATTGATGTTGAGTTCAAATGATGGCGTCCTGTGCCAACGTACTTCTGAGTCAACGGAACACTTACCTGAGACGAAACTTTTCAGTACTTCCAATCCTGTTCGCTTGGGTGCGAATATACAAACCAGGTATACATCACTTCTAAATAGTTACAGTAAGATGACACCATATCGCAGCCAAATTGCGAACCTCGTCTATAAAAGTCCACATTATTTTATAACCATGGCTTCGTTACAGCGAGATTTTACGGTATTATAAATCAGTAATGTCGAAGCGTTTTTCTTAAATGTCGCTATAACGAACCTCTTGAAGGACTGGAAAACTGTTCGTTACATCCGAAGTTCATTTTATCGGTTGTTTTTTCTGTATAAGTAACTCGGGATCTGTCGATCACCAAAACAGCCAACGTTTTATTGAAATCAGTAGTAACTGGCTATAACGAACCCTTTCTTAACGAACTCTCGGCTATTGGAAGAGTTGAAAGGTCCCAGATTACGTCAAGGAACAGAAAAAGCATCCTATATAAGGAACCTCGGTTGCACCGAACAATTTTGCTGTCCCTAGGAGGTTCGTTTTAACGAGATTTTGCTATATTCGTGATTTAAGGCTGGTATAGTTGATGTTGTCTTGTTTTACCAGCTAATTTGTAACTTTTTGACATTCAGTTGCAGTCAAATTGTGCGCCGTGAACCTCCCTCGTATGCTGACGTGATAAACTCGTCGTCTTTCAAGAGTCAGTTGGTGGATGACGTATTGGATATTTTAATTAAAAATGGCGAGCTCCCTCCCAGTGCTGCCCACGGCCCGGCGGCACCAGCCGGGGTGAAATTGGACAATCCTGTACTGCCGGTGGCCGCGTCCCACTCTACCAGTGTGCCGTCAGGCTTAGACTTATGTGATATCAATTTTGACTTGGATAACTTTGAAGCCATGGAACTTGGTGGTGAGCAAAACGCAATAACGCAGCCGCAGCACCAGCAGCCATCCGAGCCAGCTCGATCGCTGGCCGGGACCGACAAACGGGAGCCGGGTGATGAGATTCAAGAAATGAACATGGATATGGACTGGCTGGAATTGTTAGTACCCCATGAGAATATGATGGATAACAGTGCGCACTGTTTCTCGGTCCCTTCCAGCACTCACAGTTATCACAACGGGCATAGCTTTTCTTCCGACCTGCGGCAAGATATGGTGTTCTGCTTGCCGAATGGTGACCCTGTCTTGGCCAGTATCGCCGAGCCTCATTCAGATCTGTTTCTCTTGGACGACGGCGAGTTGAGGTTTAACGGTGTTATCAGCAGTTTGCCTTGGGACAGAGCAGACTTTGCTACGTAGTAACGAAGATTTGCTTGTTGCCTTAATTGACGCGAAAGAAGAAAAGAAAGTGGGAGGGTAAGAGGCCAGGATTATTCTCTCTGGTACATGGTACAACATTCCAGTTGTTGTAAATCGCAGTTTATTTCCTATGATATCTCCTAATCACTGTAAATTTTGTACATTTTCGGCTTGCAAAGCAACAGAAAAGAGAAAAGATAAAAAAAAAAGAAAAACACTCAAGTGCTAAATCAGTGCCTATTTCACGAATGGTTTGCTAATGATAAAGCGGGCAGAAGTTTAGTTGGCTTGACCCCACCCCCCTCCCCCCGAGTATTAAGTTCACGAGAAAGGTAGACAGTAATGGTGTGACATTGTGTGAGGTTTTTGATTAGAGTAAGAGAGAGAGAGAGAGGTTTCGAAGTTTGTTTCTAACGTTTTGTGTGCAGTGTGCTCAAATTATACTATTTAGTTAGTGAGAAGTACTATTACTCCCCCTACCCTCTTGACGAGAAAACTCGGCCAATTGTAAGCAAGGAGACAAAATTTGTTGTGTTGGCTAACCGTCCGAGTTTTAAATTATGCGCTTTAAGCCTTGTTTACGGAATGGCTTGATTTTTTTTTTTTGGTTTTTGGAAGTAGATGAAGTGTGTGCATAGACGAGCGGTAGAGTGCTTATAAAAAGTTTGGATAACATAAGTGATTCCGATTCAAGAGCTTTAACTGTTATATTTGACGGTGTGATGTGTCACTTTGCTTTGTACAGCTTTCAAACATGTATTTGGTATACATAGCGTTTTCTTATGTATGACAACGCCATAACAATAAATATAGTTGCTAACATTGATCCTTGTCTTTTTAATTGTTAACTCTTCTTTGTTCCTTTCTATACCAGTTCTTTTAACAGTGTAACAATTATTTTAAAAATATACGATGAAACGTGACAAGTTTGTGATTACTTCGTTGTGCCTGCTCTTCAGCTGTTGAGTGAGATTCTGGCTCCGTTTTACATAATTCGCACATATGCCATCAGGGCCGTACCCAGGATTTTCGTTCGAAGGGTTTTTTGAAATTTTCGTGGCGGTGTGTGGAGGATTGGTATGCAATTTTTTTGGACCTTTGTGCATTCAGGAATATGTACGGCTTTGTATGCCATGCATATTCCTTAATGTTTCTATCACGAACTATTTTTCCCTACCCAACGCAGGCTCCATGAACCACTCGAACACAAGACTGCGGGTTTAATTGCAGTATAGCAGTGAGCGGTTCGGACTATTTGGAAACTTTGATGTTTCGCATTTCGAACATTTTAACGTGACTTCTTATTTTGCCTTTCTTCCAGATTTTTCCAAGAATATAAAAAAATGAAAGAAGTTCAATGGCAACATGTGTTAGACAATGGTATGTTAGAATGCATCGACTGTTTCTTCAACCAGACAGAGCATTTTAGTATGTGCCAATATGTCATTTGTAATAAGCTTTTAACGTGTGTGACAATTCTGAAAACTTTCGTTTTTTGTGTAAGATCACTAGGTTATGTACTGTATTTTCGTAATCCTAGTTTTCGTTTGGAGTTACTGTTTTCTTCTTATTACGTTGTACTTCCGAAAAATAATACGTGTAGCTAAAGAAAGGTTTGTATTTTTAAGCTTGAGATATTCGGGGTTTTGTGTGATTTGTAAAGCCGAAAATCTTTATTAAATCTGCTGATTTCATAATGTTCGCCAACGGCCATACCACGCAGAATGTACCCAGACTCGTCAGCTCCTGGAAGTCAAGCTGCGTCGGGCCCGGTCAGTACTTGGATGGGTGACCGCCTGGGAACACCGGGTGCTGTTGGCTTTTTCAAATATTTTTTAGGAGAATCTAAATTCATTTGTATCTTTTCATCCCTATTCTTAAATTCATATTACCTTGCTATGTCATCTCAGGAATCGCATCCCGGAACTCGCCTAGTTAAATAGCACTAAAGACAGCAGTGGTTTAAATAAACGACGGTGCCGCCAGCACCGTCAAAGATGTATGATGTGACAAATATGCTTAACATAACAAGCGTTACATTTAGTCAACAACTCACCACTAGCAAAATGTGGTGAAACGGGTTCTCCGTTATTTGTCCACAAAAGGTGAATTACAGATTACGTTAAGTTAACAGCCAGTAAAGTTATTTGACCATTAGAAGCATCTTGAAACAGATTTAAGCGACTATGGTAGCTTTGTTTGCACACTGCATAGGGTTCAGGGTCATTGCTCGGCCATTAAGCAAACGATTGGACAGGGAAACTTAGGGATACGAACCTTTGATAAACAGGGTCGCGTCAAAGACTTCAAAAGGATATCACGTTCTTTGTTGCAACCTGTCACGGCAGTTCATTCTAAGAAAACAAATCAGTGAAGAGATATGTGTCTTAAGAATGTGCTCTTGACTCTAGTCGTCGGTAAATTGAAAATCTTGTCTTATCGACAATAATGGAATTAGTTTATTCATTTAGTGGTAGTGGTACAGAGCCAAGAAGATGTAGCAAACATTCAACAATTAACCGTGTCGTCCCAAGCCGTTTCGGTGGTAGTTAGCGAAGAATGGGATTTGCACATGTCCTTAACGTAAGAACAGCTAACGTGTACATATTCTGTGGTAATAAATTTTGTTCTTTGCTTATAGGGGAACTCCTCTATCGGCAATTGTTCTTTTTCCTGATCATGAACCTCCTGAATTAGCGGACAATATCTTCCCTCTGCCAAATATTACTATTGAACCTCGTTTTTCGAATTGGGAAACTAAAGTATCCGTGAAAGGCCAACGACCCGGTACCGCTACTGTTGTATGGAAAGCAATGGTCACTGGTCAGGACGCTAACAACAGAACTTTCAAGTAATGGAGAAGAAAATTATTTTCGCGAACATAATATAATTAAGAGATACCTTTATAGTATAGACGACGCGTTTACGAGTTTCACTGTCATCCGTTCGAGGTCCATTGATACGGTTAGTTACACCATGGGGTGGTTTTATTTTGTGGTGTGGTCAGTTTCTTTTTGGCCTCAAGTTTACACAAATTGGAGGCGTCAAAGGTAAATACACGCAATAATTGAAGCATATAAGTTAACTTTATGCCGGTAAACTTCAGCGTTGTTGGATTGAATTTCGACTTCGTGGGGCTTAATATCTTAGGCAATGCCGCTTACGTATTCTTCAATTGCGGTCTGTACTGGAGCTCCCTCGTTCAAGTAATTCGAAATCTTAAACCTTTCGTAGTATGCGATTTTTTGATTTTACACAGGTGCAATATAAAGCTCTACATCCACACGGAATTTTGCAAGTCAAAATTAATGATGTAGTGTACGCGCTCCATGCTGTAGTTCTGAGTACTGCTACCGGCGTTCAATGCTGTATTTACGAGGTATTCGGTATTTTTGACTAAAGCATTCAGCAAAATATTGCCCTCTTTAGCGTGGAAAGCAAAGAATGTCGTGGACGGCTATTGGATCTACATGTGCAACAATACTGATACTCATCGTTTCAGTAATAAGCGCTGGTCTTGAAGCTCTCACATGGCTCAGCGTGCTTTATTTCTGCTCCTACATAAAGTTATTTGTCACGGTTGTTAAGTACTTTCCTCAGGTATAATTATTCGCTCTCTGCCTTACTAATCCGAGATTTAATATTTCCTTTTGCAATGTGATCAGTATTACTACGACTTTTCGATTATAGTGGCATTTTCTATTAGGTTTTAATGAATCACAAGCGCAAGAGCACTGAAGGGTGGTCTATTACTACTATATTAATGGCTTTTGTGGGCGGAATCTGTAGTATTCTGCAGATGTTCCTGCTTGCTCACAACAGCGGTAAATTTTCTTGAGTCATATCCCACTGGGCTGAATCTAACAGTTTCTTTCATGTTCCAGATGATTGGAATTCCATTTTTGGCAACCCTACCAAGTTACTCCTTGGATTAATTACGATTTTATACGATGTCGTCTTTATCGCCCAACATTACGTCATCTATAGGTAATCCATGCATATTACAGAAATTAAAATAAGGTACCTATGCTATAACGCTCACAATGCCTTAATCTGAAAGAAGCACAGAAACATAAAAAAGGTGACATCCATCAGAATTTTGAATGATCATTTTTAAAAATTATTTTCCTGTTTGAAAAACGACTAGACTTTCTTGGTCTTTTAACGATGGAATAACGGTAACAAAAATATTTAAACTAAATAAATTAGGAATCAAGACACGTCGTGAAGCTGAATTTACTTTAATGATCAATATTTAACTTTAAAAAGTTAATAGTTGGGATTCGAATGCTTACGGCTTCTAGTTTCTCGTGTATATATTTCAAGCTCATTTCCGGCTAAAATCCGTCGTTTTCACACAGGCCGAGACATCCTAAGCGAAAGAACAGTGTCCCAAGCGTCGCATGAGCCGTGCTACAACGAATGACAAATCTCCGCGACTGCTTTCACTTGTCATGTGACAGGAAGTTAAATTATTCATACGTACGACCTCTAGGTTTATATTGTTCGCAATACACTCGATTGTTCGCATAACTGGCTTTACACGTTAACTGTCCCCTCCATTCGGAGCCAGTCACTTAGAGACCTGACTTTGCTTTCAAGTCCGGTATTGCGATTCTTTAATTCTGGCTTTGGTACCGATTCAGAGAATCTGTCCGATCTAGGCCTTAAAGATTATGTCTACAAGTTGGTTTCAAGCAAAGACATTCAATTAAACCATGACTTTTCGTACCGCATTCGGTCGCTGACGAAGAATGGGATATACGTTTATTGTTCACATAAGAATTGTTAGTTACTTCTCTTCTGTGACGTGTTTATCGAATTCTTTACGTATAGAGGAACATTTTGCAGCAGAGATTATTCTCATACCTGCGTGGGGTCTTCCCAGACCAGCTAGCAACATCTTTTCTTTCTTTCGCACGATTTGCAAACCAACCAATGCATTTACTATGAGTTAAATTATCCATTTAGTTTTCCCCAAGTTTTCAATAAATAAAGAAATCTAGCATCAATTTTTATTTTGCGTTAATAAAGCCTTCACCGCTATGTCTAGACTGATACTTGAAATAAGAGTAATACGGGAACGAGCAGGGGCGTTCTCCGGATATCGGCTCACTGAGGGTTGCTTAATATGCAGTTTTAGTACACTTCTACATTCGTCTATGTATGTTCGCCATTATAAGAAAATAAGGGCGGGGAGGGAAACCTCCCAACTCTCCTGGAAACGAGCGCTATGTGCTAAACTTCCAGCTCGGGATAAGTATAAGGATCGTCTCCGTAGCGTTCCCAGTGCGCCCTTTTACTCACTTTCTCGAATGCCTACGAAAAGTTGAAAAAGTTAAAATAAAATAAAACACATTTGAGCTAAATAGGAAAAGAAGCTGGTAATATTCACCTGGTTTTTAACCCAACTCGCGCATCGATGGCAGAACACCTTGAAGGCGCCAAAGTGAAAAGCCAAGGGATGACCAATTTCTTCGTAATGCTGGCGACTATGCCCGTCGTTACACTCGCGGAAGCACAATATCTATTACACAATGAAACAACTGGATTTATAGAGAAAATAAAAAAATATGTTCAAAATTTTGAATGTTGAAATCGCTATCTGAAATTTTTACTCGTCAATCTAACTAGCAAGGCGTTTTGTCAGTCAATATATGTAATAGTAATAAAAAAAATCATGTAATGTATGTACCTTGTAACAAGTAAGGCAGCAAGCGTTAGGCATGAAAAAGTTACAAACGGGGCAAAGTCTACCAAAGCCCACGCCCTTTTCCGGTCTTGTCTCCATAGGCATCAAAGCATCTAAATGTGGACACCAATTCAAAGTTCCGTATTCTCCGTTTTCTTCTGACGGCGTAACACAAGAGGAAATGGGTACCGGGAATTGCAAGCAACGCCAGTATGGCTGCAGCGCCTTTTTCGTTTGTCGTATATCTTCTCGTGCTGATGGTTGTGGAATCCAAGTAGGTTGTAATTTCGGTAAAGGATCGCCCAACAAAGCTTTGGCGACCATGGTCATGCCGTAAGACACGGATTCCAAGTTGTACCCGCCTTCTAATATCACTCCCAAACGCCCATTAGCTAATGGTTTCAATAAACTTGCCATTTGGCCGTAAGCTTCAGGTGTAACGTTGCACCCTAGAATAACGAAAAAGAAATAAGCAATCTACTTTTAACTAGTCCTACGAGCAGTTCCAATTACTTCCTAAAGGATCTCCGCGGGCTGCATCGAATCCACAGGCTACGAGGACCAATTCTGGTTGAAATTCATACGCGACAGGTAACACGATATCGAAGAACGCAGACAGGTACTCCGGATCGCCCATTCCATACTATAAGGCAGATAAATGCTCAATAACTTACAGTAGAGTAAAATGCACACATCCGCACTTTAGTAGAAATATGTCATCCCTGTTTACAAGAAGGATATTACGTAAGTGCACCCTTTCATAAATGCTAATTTAGTCTTCCTCGTTTACACTGTACCTTAACACACATAAAAAGCGCAATTTTTTTTTACGTTTTTCTAGTTGTGGATTTCTAAATTGTACTATGTAACTCAGACCGTATTGTAATCAAGTCCTTCATCTTACCTCACTCCACGGGATGTTGATGTTGTACCCAGTTCCTTTTCCTGTTCCTACTGCATTTGAATTCATGGTTTCCGGTAAGGCAGGAAAATTTTTGAAAGAGTGTATAGAAATGTACAGAACTCGCGGGTCTTCAAAGAACATTCTTTGAATGCCGTTGCCGTGATGAATGTCCCAATCAACAATGAGTACGCGGGAAAGATTTCGCTTTTCTACGGCGTGCTTAGCTGCCAATGCCGTATTGTTGAAAATGCAGAAACCGCAAGAAGCTCCCGCTTCAGCGTGGTGACCCGGTGGTCGGATCACAGCAATGCCTCTAGCTGTTTCGCCATCCAAAATAGCATCCACTAACTAGAAATATTGCTCAATTTAGGACGCGATTGTTTAACAGGGACTTTTATCCAATTCGTTTCTGGTAATTCTCAAAACGTATATTCATATATTCCGAAAAGTACCAGAAATGCAAAGTACCTTAATGGCTGAACCCGCAGCAAGTAAAGACAGTTCGTACGTATCCGGACAGCACGAAGTACTGTCATATTCTTTATTAAAGAGGTTAGGTTTTAATTCCTCGTCGGTTTTTACTCTTGCTATCAAATCTATATAGCTTTCTTCGTGTAGCATACAGATTTGATCTTTTGTAGCCATTTGCGCCTGGTAATACAATTGTTAATGTTTCCTTTCCGCTATGAAATTGATCTATAGAATAAACCTTAATTTGTAGGCAGCGGTCAATGAGCCCGTAGTCACGCATTCTGTGATAAATTGATGTCATTCTTTCAGGTCTTTCAACGTGATGCCTACGGTGGACAAGAAATGCAATTAGGTTATTGAAAGAGCTCAGTTTGGCCTAAACTTACACAGCCGTATAACTGTAGTGCGCCAACATACGCTCATCGTAAATAAAAGCCACGCGATCAGTTACTGAGCGTAGCAATTTTTCGATCTTGCTGTCTTGAACTTTTGCGGTGATTTCTTTCGCCGGCAAGAATACTTTAGCAGCATTTGAGCTTTTTCTTAAATCTTCTTGAGTTCCACCCGTCCCTTGGAATCGAAAACATTTCCAAAATGCCCGTTGAACATCTATCGTATCCACGATTGTTTTCTGTACGCTGTCATAAATTTTTTAATAGTAGGGCGCGTTGAAGATCAGGAAAACGTAAATACCTCTGCGAAACATTCTCTCCGCTTAGCAAACTTGGAAAAGCTTGTCCAGTCAAAGTACGTAAAGTTGCTACTACGTTTTTCGACAAGTATTCGGCACCACACTTGTCATACAGTGAAAGCATTACAAAATGTCATGGCGCGAAATTTACAACACTCTCGAAAATAAGAACTCTGATGTGCCTACCTCAAACACAACTACCAGTTTTCCATGAGCTAAACCCGCTAAGGAAGCTGTTAAATGTGCAGATATTCCGCTGTTCAAATTTCCCGTCTCCTGAGTTGACTAAATTGTAATTAACATACATGCTACTATCCACTTTTACTGTATAACTTACCCCACATATGACCACCAAGTCAGGATTGTACTATAAAAAATTTCATACGTGACTTTTCTTCAAACTCAGACACTGATTTATTCCTTACTTCATATGCGACAGGAAGCAAGAGATTATGTAAGACTGCCAAGTAATCTGCCTCGCTCGGTTCTTCCGAACCGTTAGACAAGTTGAAACAGTAACCTCGTCCCAAGTTTTCTCCACAAGCAGGAGCCGACGGGCAGGATTCCTGTTCGAAGGAGAAGTGAAGCACCCTTGAAGTTTCAGAAAATGCTTTCCGCATAGGAAGCGTTGGTTGCGAGTCCAATGTAACCATCAAAATTTTCTCAACTTCTGTCATCGTTTCTAAGGCTTTTTGGACAGCTAATGCTAGGCTCTCGTAGCATTTCCCCTTCTCTGTGGAGCCGGCTTGGTCCGTTGCGCTAGCATTGTGACAGGTTAATTGTATGGTCCGTATATTGCTTTGCTACACAATTTTCAAATTATACATACCGAGTAACATACATTCCATTGTGCACATCACCATTCACGACAGCTTGTAACAGTTCGAAGATTGCGTGACAGTTGGATAAGGTTGTTTGGTGAGGTTTCTAAAACATGCACGAGTTAAGTTGCCGTAGTTTTCGTTGTAATTTATTTAGTACTTCATCGCAATGTTCGCTCGCACTCTTCAACAGTGCGTAAGTGGCTTCACAAACTTCGTCTTTGTTTGGACAGTGTGATTTTAAGAATTTAATTTTGTCGAGTGATAAACCTTCCGCTTCAAGCCTGCAAAGCAGTAATTTTATGAAATCGCATCAGCTTATCGAATTAGGGAGCGAAGCGATTCGCAACATTATAAATCGAGCGCGGGAAATCTAAGTAGAAATGGGCCAAGTATTTGCTCCACTGACAAGGGCGAACAGTGTATGCACACTACTTAGCAACACAAACGAGAATAATACTGCAATTGAAGTTTGCAGTAGTCATTTTCTTTAGTAACTGCTATAGGGTGTATTCCGGGAAGCAGTTCTGGTTGCACTCGTATGGTGCGCTAGTGGGGAAGCCGCCATACATTGACTGGTTATTGTTGATATTTACCAATATCGCTAGGTTACCAGTATGTATTAATACAAGACAGTCCATAGCATATGTGACGTCACAAACTAATGCCGTATCCTAGCGACAGCTGTAAATATCAACAACAACAGACAATGTATGGCGGCTTCCCCATTAGCGCACCATACGAGCGCAACCAGAACTGCTTCCCGGAATACGCCCCATAGAGTTGTGGCTCGAAACACACTTCGGCAATTTGGGTTTCCTTTTGCTAAATATATTTTTTACCTTGGCCATTTGAGTTCTTCGTCGTTGCCATTCCGCAAAACACCAGTGAATCCGCGTACTTTATTACGCACAACTTTTAACTGCAAATGAAAGAAATGTGAATTCATACTGCACAATTTACTAACCAGCTTCGAAAAGAACTATTTTTACTTCTAACTATTTTTGAAAAATGTAAAACAATGTCGCTGACGAATCCGAAGTTTACGCGTTGGCATCTTAACGAAATGTTACCACAAAATGCGTTTTACATTTTTCTTTGCGTTCTCAGAAGCATTGCTATAGTATCCACGTTAAGTACAGTAGTTAAGGAAGGTAATAACAATTTATGGTAATAATTAGGGATCATGGGTTAGGGACGCTACGGAACAATTGAACGTATTACCGGATGTAAGTAGTCTTCCATTTTTGGTCGCTTTTACGTCAGAAATTATGGATACCCACGAATTCCGCGATGGTGAACCTACTTATTAATATAATTGTTAGATTAATACACACAACATGATCCTTCTCGTTGTAGAAACAGCTTCTTTTAACTCGAGATACAAGCTCACGTATTGCTACGCAGTGTAACTTTGATACAAGCTCGCGTATTGCTACTCTGTGTAACTTAAGTTATTTAACTAACGAAGTCTTCATGAAATGAAGATTCCATCTAATTTACGTTCATAATAAAGTATTCTTCTCCGCAAAATAACTCAAAAACTATTGTAAATTAATAGTTGGAATTAAATTTATAACACTGCGCTTTTGCTATCAATGTACTGAGGAAGTTTGTCACTCCTTGTCAGTTACTTGCGATAAATGGGACTCAAGTTGGATCACAGAGCAAGTGTATCTGCACGATCACTGGCTGTAGAGCATTCTAGAAGAGTACTATTTGAGTGCGAGAAAACGAATCGACGGCATATTGGCCAGGCCAAGAATAATGCACAATAGGACTGGGCCCGTCTCTTTTCTTAGAAGCCTTAATTATGCTCAGTAATTCCTCAATAATCCTTCATCAATACAGTGGAGTCCGCTTATAACGATGGGCTCGGGACCAGACTGGAATTATCGTCGGAAAATTAAAGCCGGAAAACACTAATGAAGTTAACAAAGCGTAGTGATATATCTGTATTATGGTTTTAAATAGCAGTACGACTAGCCTTGTTTTCACTAAAAATAATAGGTAATTACCCGCTCTTTAGCGTTCTTCTGAGCTACAACATACATGTAATTCTGTAAAACAAAAACTCTTATAGTATGCCACCGTTTGTTTCCAAAAATCTGCAAATTGTGCTTGCTGTATCAAGCGCAACACAAAGTTCTTCCGCCAAACACTCGGAAATCCTCCTTTTCTTTGTTAATGATTGAAATCGCTGACTGTGCTACACCAGACTTTGCAATTGAATGTTACTTTTGCAATTGCTTTTGTTTGCTTTGCAATTGAATGTTACTTTTCATTGTTTTCAAGTAAGGCCACAATTTCTACTCGCTGGCCTTTCGTCAAAGTTTATCTCAACTGTCTCACACTAATAGTGTTGCCAAGTTTTTTTATGAATGCCCACCAAATTTTCGTCCAAAGTCGCCAATATCTCGCCAAAAATTAATGGATACAAGTCGCCAAAGTCGCCATAAATTATTTTGTTTTACAGCATGCACATTTAAATGAAGATTTAAGTAATGCAAAATTATTCAAAATTATTCGGAAATATCGTCATCATCATCACTGATCGAATCACTTAATCACAGAGCACCAGTACAAGAAAATTGGTTACCTTTAAGTTCCGTTTGAGTTTTCCCACTCTTTTCGGTATAGCCTTTTATCTGACGCAAACTTGCCCATGACGACGGCACAATAAACGGCACAAAAATAATATCAATATGTCTAGGTTGTGTTATGTATTTGAGAACTTGGTTCTTTCTGTCGAACTTTGAAAATTCTAATATCGTATCTACTCGTACCACAATCAGTGACCTTGCTAGCCCCTAACCTTTTGGGGGATAATTTCTCCATATTTGCACTGCATTACCCTTTAAATTTCTGATGTTTTGATTGGTTCTAATGAAGGCAATGCGGGAAATTCACCTCTCACCTGTGGGGTTTTCATTGAAGAGCTTAGCTCGTTAAGAACTACTTTGCCTTTCACCCAAATATTTCCTCGAATTAGAAAAGAGAATGTAAACTAAAGCAGCAAGATGACAAAGCGAAGGGAGTTCTTTTTCTCCGAAACAAAAATATTTATCATATAAGGGAGCGAAAAGTAGCCAAATAAATCGCCAAGTGCCTTGAATTGCCCGCCAAACCGTGTTCCCAAGTCGCCAATTTTGGCGAGAAATCTCCGTGGTTGGCAACACTGCACACTATTGTCGGAGCTATACTGAACGTTTGTTATCGAGAAGTGTCCAAGGTGAGAGGTTGTGAAAGGTGATTACGTCGAAATTGTGAAAGCATGTTTTAATTCTTTCGTGGAAATTGTCGGCTCGAATGTTCAAAAATTAGTGTCGGTCCCAGGGCATCGCTATAGCCGAAGCTATAAACCATTGGAAGATACGCCACGGGTCTTGAAAATTGTATCGTTAAAAGCGGATTATCGTTATATCAGGAATCGTTATAAGCGGGCTTCATTATCACTCGATTAAATGGGGCAAAAACGGGACCGTAATATTTTCATCATTATAAGCAGATTATCGTTATATCAGGTATCGTTATAAGTGGACTCCACTGTAATTCTAAAAGAGATTCTGCATCAGAATCCAAGGACGTACTTATGTCACGAGATACTTTGTCCTCGCTTGTATAGGCCCAATGTGTAAAAACAAATTAAGATTTCAAGTATGCGAGCTCATTGTCTGCCCTATTTTATTGCGAACTCGGATCTAGACGATATTGTCATCTCCTAACAATAGCGTGAACTGCCTAGTCCTGACACTTCACTTCTCGACGGTTAAGTCTACGTAAGAATTACACCTTGATATTAAAATTGTATTCTTGCTATTCTTGTTTTTGTCAGTTTTAGTCACCCTGCGAAAATGACTGCGTAAAAAACTTTACACTTCAATATCAGCGACAAGAACAATAACTTTGTAAACACCAGTAACCGGATGAGATTAATTTGCAATTTTCCAACATATAATCAAGTGCAACGTGAAAAAGCATTACTCACCGTTCCAGGACCGGAATAGGATAGTCGACAATAGAATTCAACTACAATGAAATGTGTTCCTGTGAACGGACATCAAGATAGGTCTTATCTTTCCGGGTGTGTATTTCGAACTGAGTCCGTCAAAACAGTTTCCTGTCTTTTATGAGGATTTTGTGTGTTTTTTTATTTAATTTTTATTGGGCAACCCCGCGTAGGCTTACGCCTATTGCGGTGAAAAGATGAAACAAATACAACGTGAACAGAGATAAACTTTCAGGAACAGTAACAACAGCACCAGGGGGAACATACAGATTATTGAGGGGGGGGGCAGGGGAAGGGGGCTATTTACTTATGTGTGGCTAATTCCATAAATCTCGTAACAGCTGGGAATATCTTAGGATTTGTTAACATTTCTTGGGCATTGAAATGAACCTTTTGAGCACTTAACTCTCTGAGTAAAATGGCTCTTTCTCTGTTCAGATTGCGACAATGGAATAGAAGGGGGGCAAGGGTTTGAAAAGCTCGATCCTGACAGGAGCATAAGGCCGATTTTGTGGTTTCGTGGCTGTTGAAACCTTTGCGTGCTTCTTTAGACTACTGCCTTGAGTGTGGGGTTTGAAATTGGTTGTACGAAAAGCCATAGCCGAAAGGTATGTTTACGTCTGTAACTTTGAACCTTATTGACATTTTTTTAGTGTAACATATTTTGAAAATACACTTATGCACAGGTACTTTAAAATGCAATTAACTAGACTTGGTGCTTTTGTTACAGCAGTGGTAATTTTGTTATGAACCCTTAGAACGGCTTAATTTTACTCGTTTCGTGATGAAGAATCCCTTCTTCTCATTCAAAGCTTAAAAAGTTTGTACATTCGCTGCAAAATAACCCCCCCCCCCTCCCTTCTCCGAAACTCCCAGAACCACTTCCGAACCGGAATTCTTGGTACGGACCTGCTTCTGTATTAGTTACTGGGCATATGTGAAACTTTGTCCGTTGAAATACATATTTATATAGCTTGGGCTTCAAGTTCGTGTATATATTCCGGGAACCGGACTTGGTTAGTGGTATGACGTCATCTACATGACACTTATTGGAATGTGACCTCGAGGGCACTTAGGCTCAGTGAAAGGTCAGTTAGGTAAAAGTAAAGGTCAGGAAGTTAGTAAGAGTTGAGCGTCTGTCCAGTTGTCATTGTTAGCATTTTGTACCACACTAATACAGTTAAATAAACGGAATCTTAGTAAAAGATTTAAGACTAAAAGTCATTCCATGGCGCAGTCGGTGTAAAGAACAATTGTATATACAGTTCAGTCAGTGTGATTACGTGATTTATACGCAAAAACACAAAGAAAGTGCGTAAAAGTGCTAAAACTTGGACAACCAGTCTCTACCAAGATGGCAGCGAAACCATTTAAGCCCTATGGTACGCCACCCGCACTCGATTTAGAAGAGTTTAAAGACTGTTTCGAAGTGTGGAAGACACAGTGGGAAGTTTTTCTCGCCTTATCAACGATTGACTCGGTGCTGAAGGAGGAAGAGAGGCCAGCATACAAGACGAACACCCTCTTGTCATGTTTGTCTAAGGCCACGTTGCAAATCGTGTTAACAGCAGGACTTACTCCCGAACAACTTAAGAGTCACACCGCCATCATCACCAAGTTGGAGGGGCGGTGCAACGCAAGGAGGAATCACCACTTTTGGCGTCAAGAATTTGCGTCACGCAAACAAAGGGCGGATGAGCGAGTAGACGACTGGCTATGTGAACTTCGCGATTTGTCAAGAAAATGCGAGTTCTCAAAGGACTGCTGCGGCTCATGTGAATCCACAAGGATATTAGGCCAAGTGGTATACGGCGTGGCAGAGGACGAAACAAGGCGAAAGCTGCTTGAGAAGGGGCCAACCCTTACCCTCGACGAAGCCGGGGCAACTCTTAAGTCATGCGAGGCCGCTGCGCTCCAGAACCAGAAAATGAAAGGGGAGAGTGGAGCTGCAGTCTGTGGCGTTTCCAAGACGGTCAAGCCGGCTAAACAGCCTTCAACACCTCACAGGCCGAAGCCTTCAAACAGCCCTTCTACGAATGCGAAATGCTCATACTGTGGCGCCGAAAAGAAACACGGACGCACAGAATGCCCAGCAAACGGCAAGGAGTGCAGAAAGTGCGGAAAAACGGGCCATTTCAAGGGAGTATGCAAAAGCAAGGGCAGTTCAGCTATACAAGCCGTATACATAAGTTCCGCGAAGCAAAATCCCAGGTCAGCGGCAACAAGCAAAATGGTCAAGGTCAAGGTTGCACCAACAGCGAACCCTGAGAAGACCATAGAAATCTTGGTATTGCCGGACACAGGAGCGGATATTGATGCAATACCGGAACAAATGTACAAAAACCTGCTAAAAGGCGTAGAATTTTCGCCCGACGGGCTACCAGCGTTTACAGCCGTAGGCGGCAGAATTACCAGCGCAGGTACTTTCCAGGCGACGTTCGACTGGATCGCCAGGGACGGAAAGTCGCGTCCAACAAAAACGGTTGTTCACGTGCTGAAGAACTTAAAACAACCCGTGCTATCTGAAGATACCCAGAAAGCTCTGCAAATGTTGCCGGAGGACTATCCACACATCCGAGTTTCCGAAACCTCTACGGGAACCTCGACGAAGGAACCAGCCGGGACCCCTGTACGCAGTATGGATGCCATCAAACTCTTCCCTAACTTAATGGCAGAGAGCAAAGTTGACAACGGAGCGGTCGAATACAGCAGGCCAAGGGATCTTCAAAAACTCGTGGACGAGTATCCCCAAGTGTTCGACGGCGTTTGTAGGACTATGTCTGGTCCACCATGCCACTTTCAATTAAAAGAAGGTGCAATACCAGTAACCTTGAAAGGGTCGCGCCCTGTGTCCGAACCCTTAATGCCGAAACTCAAGGAGGAGCTGCAATCCCTCGAGAAGCAAGGGATAATCCGGAAGGTGTCATAACCAACGGCATGGGTACACCCCATCGTCCTTGTGCCAAAGAAGGACGGAGGTATCCGACTATGCGTTGACTTCCGGGAACTCAACAAATGCATAGTTCGCCCGAAGTTTGAGTCCCCAACCCCATTCCAGGCCGTACGGACCATTCCACCGGGTATGAAGTTTTTTACCGTCGTGGATGCCCTGAAGGGATACCACCAAGTGAAGCTGGATGAAGAATCGGCAGCCTTGACAACGTTTTCCACTCCGTTTGGTAGGTACCAGTATCTGAGACTGCCATTCGGTATAACACATGCAGGGGACGACTATGGACGTCGCGTGTCGGAAGTGTTCGACAGCCTACCCTCAAGTAGACGTGTGGTGGAAGACATCGTCGTCTTTTCAGCGGACTACGTTACCCACCTGCAAATGGTTTGGCAGCTGTTCCGGAAGGCGGCGGATAACAACATTGCGTTAAACGTAAACAAAATCCAGTTCGCTCAACCGACAGCGAAGTTTGGTGGATTCATCCTCAACAGCAGCGGATTCAAGCCCGATCCCGAGTTAATGAGGGCCATAAGGGAGTTCCCGACACCAAAGAACATCACGGACGTCAGGTCCTTCAACGGGCTATGCCAGCAAATAGGTAACTTTTCAAACAAGTTAGCTGAAGCCCTAATCCCCCTAGCGCCACTCCTGAAGAAAGATCGCCTCTTCGAATGGACCACGACGCATGAAGAGGCATTCAACAGGGCGAAAGAGCAGTTGTCGGAGACTGAAGAACTCGCCTTCTACGACCATTCAAGACCCACAGCCTTACACGTCGACGCGTCAAGGCTGCATGGTCTTGGGTTCATTTTGAAGCAGAAAATCCCGGCGAGAGGCTGGGCAATGATCCAGGCCGGATCAAGATTTCTATCGGATGCCGAGAAGCGATATGCCATGATCGAGCTGGAGTGTTTAGGAGCGGCATGGGCCATACAGAAGTGACGCCAATTCCTTGAAGGACTTGGTACCTTCACGATTATTACAGATCACACGCCATTGGTGCCGATCCTAAGCGACCAGACTCTCGACAAAATCGACAACCCACGAATTCTCCGATTAAGACTTAAGATGCAGAGATACTCATTTGTGGCCAAATGGGTCCCAGGTAAAGAAAATCGCGACGCGGATGCGTTATCGCGTGCCCCAATCGACAGCCCGACGGCCGAAGATCAGCTAGGCGAAGGACCCCCGTCATTCTGAGCGCGGATCGCAATGCTCGAGGCCGTCGAAAATCCAGCTGCGGCAGTGGACCCAATCTTGGAAAAGATTAAGAAGGCCGCCGACGCAGACCCCGTCATGCAGGAGCTCCGGAAGACCATTGTTAACGGGTTTCCGAACCACAAATGCAATTTACCTGAAGCGTCTTCTTCGTCGATCGCTAAAGAGTTCCTGACGTTCCAATATGGAACGTCAGGAACTCTTTAGCGATCGACGAAGAAGACGGTATGTTGGTTGCGGGCCCACGGATCGTCGTACCTGCAGCATGTCGAAAGGGCTTGCTCAAAGATTTGGTCTTAATGCATCAAGGGGCGACGAAGCTACGACAACGAGCGCGTCTATCACTTTACTGGCCAAACATGGATGTGGATATCACGAATGCCGCACGATCATGTGATACGT
>JAHZNP010001172.1:0-24767 GCA_020615345.1 Triops cancriformis
GACAGCGTTTAATCCCCGGTAATCCACGCACAGTCGTAAAGATCCGTCTTTTTTCCTCACCATCACAACTGGAGCACTCCAAGGACTATTAGAGGGTGAGATTATGTTTTGATCCAGCAGTTTGTTCACTGTAGCTTCAACTTCAGGCCTCCAGTGAGCTGGAATTCTCCTGGGTGGGATGCGAACTGGGGGTTGATCTTCCGTGTGTATACGATGCTGGAATATGTTGGTCCTGCCCAAGTCTGCCGAATCCATTGATATCACCTTCCGGTGCTTTTGTAATAGCTTCTCAAGTTGGTTTTGCTTCTGCTTTGATAACTGAGGAGTGTCAAACAATGAAAGCAAGTTTCCGCTGAAATTTTCCGTATTGTGCTCCAAACCTGTCTGTCCGTTTGGGTCTTGCAGATTCATGATAGGTAAATTTTCCGATAACACGGACACAGTACCTAATTCCGTACCAGGCTTGATAGTAACCTTTTCTGAAGACAAATTTGCAATGCGAATCAAGAGATTTCTTTCCTTCGGGTTTATCACGGCTCTGGCTAAGTAAATTCCACTTCGAGCTACCAAGCTTCCATCGGCTTCAAACAGTGCGGAAGCGTGATTATTAAGTCCGTCAGGGACTTCTACAGTTGCGATGATTTCATGATTGGCGGGCACCGAAATGGCCTCTTTTGCAATAACTTGCCTACTGGCATTAGGTTCGTCCGTCACATTGGCTTCACCGTTTTCCCATCGAACTTTCAAACTCTGAAAGTCTACTATCATCCCGTTAGATTGCAGGAAATCTCGCCCCAAAATGACGTCATGTGCCACCTCTGACGAAATCAGGGCTTCATGCACAAACTGGCAACCATTTATCTGAACACGAACCGTGCCTTTGCCTTTGATCTTCAGAAATTGTTTGTTTGCTGTCCTTGCGTTAAGTGGGGAAGAAAAAAGAGTACAACAACGCTCATCCACCAAATAGTCTTTAACAACTGTAATCGCCGATCCAGAGTCAATTAACATTGATCCATTGTAAGAGCCACACTGACCATTTACAAAGGTAGCACAATTTACAGCCATGATATCCGAACTGTTGGTCCCATGCGTTTGTTTAACTGGTTGAGGGACCACATCCCCAGTTAATTCGCGTTTCCGGACGGCTGCCATTGTGTGCCTGTTACTCGACTTTTCTTGAGACGTGGGCAATTGGACCTGAAATGCCCTTCTTCTCTGCAGTTGTAGCAAGTTTTGGTGTTTTTCTTCGGCTTCCTTTCTTTCAACACCAAGACCAAGTCAGCAACTACGGATTCCAGCTTCTTTAAGCGATCATCTTCGGATATAGTCATTGCCGTTTCACTCCTTGGTACCTGGTCGCCTTCTGGTTTCGTAATTCTTCCTATAGCAGCCACTTGTGGAGGAACCACTCTCGCCACTTCTCCAGCTTCGCCCTGCTTCTTCCTCAGCTCTTCTGTTTTGTAGATGGATTCGTAGGCCGAAATTTTCTTAATAAGTGCGTCAAGGGTGGCAGGGGATTCAACTTGCAATTCTACTCGCAAATTCTCATTTTCTACGGCGTCAATCAGCCTTGGCTTGATGAAAATATCACGAGATTTTTCATCTAAACTTGGATAAGCCTTTTGGTGTAGTCGTCGCAGATGGCTCGCAAATTCCGCGATCGAAATCCCTTTTTTTCGTTGCAGTGTGACAAATTTTGTCTGGTACACGACCGGATTCTGCTCTAGGAACTCTTTTTCCAATTCACACAATGTTTTCAAATAGTCATCTGTGACTTCTTTCTCCAAAGCTCTCCAAAATTCAGCTGCACGTTTTTTTAGTGACGCTGCCAGTAGTTTTGCGTTCCCAACTGCATCCAACCCATTGAAGTTAACGCAAATTTCAAAGTGACTGCGCCAGGCTTCCCAATCGGCCGATTCATCGCCATCAAAATGATCTGGCCACAGCTGCACTTTAACACTTGGTTTACTACGTTGCTCTTGAGCCATATTTTACGCTCTACCGTCTGCGCCAATGTAGAGTAAGCAAAGGTTCTGATATGACTAACTGTATTCACAAAAAGGTAGGTATATATACATAAGAAGAAAGATTAAAAAGGTTTTGCCATGAATGTCGAAAATTCCTTACGGGACTCTTTTAAGGTGTTCATGACCGGAGAGTGGGACCGTTTACGCTTCTTGGACGGTTTTTTCGTGGCAGTTGAGGGTCCGGCTACATCCAATTCATTATTTTCAGGGGATTCAAACATAGTTTCGGGTTCGAAGCTCTATGTCTCATCGTCCAGTACAAAAACCTGAAATAATTGTTTAAGTTACCTTGTGTAAGATACCGATTATTTACCTCTTGGATAGTAACTTCTTGTACGGAATTTTGTCCGGAATTCTCCTCTACATGGCATTCCAAATTTGTTGCAGTGCTAAATAAAAAATACAGAAAGTGTATATTATTATAAAATATTACCATATTATTATAAATTATAACTGTACGTACTCTCTATTGTTTATATGGTCAGTTAAGAAACGCATTTGCTCGAAGTACTTCCACTTTGGTGTATTACTTGCTGCAGACCCGCTTGGAACAGTCTTTATTTTCTTGAGATGCCTTGAAAATCCTTGACGCAAAATCAACCATCTACTTTTCGCCTGTTCTGCTCCACCTATTTTCGATTTAAAATTATAATGTACTTATTCAAAAATAAACGATAAATAATTACCTTGTAGACCCAACTCTTGAGCTATCTTGCTCCATGTATTGTCAGTCCTTTTGGCATCTTTGTAAAGTCGTGAACTTTTGTCATACACATTGGGGTTATTCCGCACTAAATCGATTAATTTATCTTCGAATGACATTTTTAACTGAAGAACTTTTCACCTTGGATTTTTTTAAACAACTAAACAGGAACAGGAACAAAGCTTAGGAGACACATTGGAGAAACATGGGAGAAAATGCTAGGATACATTACAAACTTTCCGGATATTGACGTAGGGCTTTCCCCCTAATCCTTTTCCCTTCTACAGTGAAAGTACATAATGGTTATAGCTATAAGACTATGTACAATTACCTATACAATTTGTTTTCCGCGCCAATCTTTCATTAAGCCAAACCTACTCTTTTCTGATTGGTGCTTGCCTGTATGTCAGCCCGAAAAGTTGAGCAGTGCTCAACATTTTTTTTCGGCACAAGCTCCGAGTTTATCAACAGTACTGAGCATGCGCAAGCCGTATACGTCACGAACAGTGACGTCACGTGCCGCTTTTGGCACACAGACATGGCAGTGTAAACTACGCTTAACGTGACTTTTTGTAATGGTGCTTCACACCTAAGATCGATACCGTCACCCTTATAACCCCAATGTAACACCCTAATGTTTATGACTCTGTTGTTTCAGAAGAAAGACCTTTCTTCTGACAAACAACCGAGCCTGCCTTTTGATCAGGGATTGAGAATGCTTCGGGCCATTTGGTTAAATAGTCCGTGAAGACCACGATGTACTTGTTACCCCTGGGGGTCATGGGCAGAGGGCCGAGCACGTCGACGGCAATCCTATCGAACGGCCGCTCTGCGACTGGCATAGGCATAAGGGGCGCCCGCGGCGTCGTTGTAGGCGCCTTCCTTTAGCTGTACGAAGGACAGGATCTTACGTATTGTTTTACATCTTTATAAAGACCAGTCCAATGATAACGTGCCGTAATTTTATTTCTGTTTTATGTATTGCGAGGTGTCCTGCGGTTTTATGATCGCGTAAACTGGTAAATATAGTCGTGCGTAACACTTTAGGTACTATCGGTAAGGGCACTGACGTACTAGGTTCGTGCCTATTGGATAGCAGTCGGCATAGGACGCCGTCTGGGTTCAAGAGATATTCATGGGCTTTCTTTTTCCAGTGCCAGTTGGTTTTGTTAGTTGACGGACGTTCGTTGTTCAGTAGCCGAATGAGGTCTGCGCAGGTAGGGTCCTTACTTTGCTCTTGAATGGAGTCGTACCGCGTTAACATAACACAGTTTGTAATCGTGTTAATAGGGGTGCGTGACAAGCAGTCGGCGTTGCCATGTTTTTTGCCAGGTCTATGACTGATTGTGAAATCGTATTCCTGTAGGCCGCAGTGCCCAACGAGCCAGTTTGGAGGTGTGATCCTTATTGTCCATCAGCCACTTAAGCGGATTGTGGTCCGTGACGATTTCGAAGCGCTACCCATATAGGTAGGCATGAAAATGTTTTACAGCAAAAAGTACTGCTAAGGCTTCCCTTTCGACAGTGGCGTAGCGTGACTCTGCATTGTTTAGTTTGCGGCTTGCATAAGCGATTACAACCTCACGATTGTTGTGGAACTGCGCGAGAACAGCTCCGACCGCAGCGTTGGATGATGCATCGGTGAAAAGAGTAAAAGGTTTGGCAAAATCTGGGTACGCCAGTATTGGGTGTCGAGTAAGCGCAAACTTCAGAGTTGCGAAGGCTTTATCGGCCTCGTCATTCCACGTAAACGTGCTGTATTTGCAAGTAAGCTTTGTTAACGGGTTTGCTATGATGGCATAGTTTCTTATAAATCTCCTATAGTAATTGGCGAGTCCCAGGAATGCCCGAATTTCCTTCGTGGATCGTCGAGTCGGAAAGTCTTTTACGGCTTTAACGTTTCCGGGATCTGGAGCAATGCCTTGGTCTGATACTATGTGGCCAAAGTACTTGACCGATTTCTGCCCGAAGCAGCATTTCTTTTGTTTCAGTTTCAATCCGGCGTTAGCAACCAAATTCAGTACGGTGCGAAGGTGCTTAACGTGATCGTTGAACGTCTTGGAGAAAACTATGACATCGTCCAGGTAAACCATGGCAAAATTTTTACATATTGGGCGTAAGAGTCGGTGCATCAACCGTTGAAATGTAGCGGGCGCGTTTGTTAAGCGGAATGGTAGGCATTGAAATTCATAGTCCTCTTTGTAGGTGGAAAATCCGGTCTTTTCCCTATCTTCCGGGGCGACTTCGACTTGACAGTAACCGCTGGCTAGGTCTAATGTGGAGAAGAGCTTTGAGTGTCCCAGCAAGTCAAAGGTGTCGTCGATGCGGGGTAGCGGGTAAACGTCCTTTCTGGTGACGCTATTAAGCTTACGAAAGTCGACGCAGAATCTCTCTGAACTGTCCTTTTTTACAAGGACGACAGGGGCGTTCCAAGGTGAGTTGGACAGTTGTATAACTTTTTTCTTAAGCATATCCTAAGCGTACATGTTGTTCGATCAACGCGCGCTGTGCCGCTGGGACCCTATATGTTCTCTGATAAATCGGTCTTGCGTCTCCAGTGTCTATCGTATGCTCAATTAGTGTTGTCCGCCTAATTCGTTGTCCGCTGCAAAAACGTCCCGTAATTCTGTTAGGGGTTTCAATAATTATTTTCTTTGCCGGGGGTGTAGGTCTCCCATTTTCATGTCCTTAGGTAACGCAAAGTCAAGTAACGGTGCGTCGTGTACGGCCGTTATTGACGCCGTCGACGCTTCTGATAATGTGCCTAATTGTTCCCCACGTTTAATTGTTACCCCTTGATCCCCTTCGTTGTAGATGCACACAGGAATTTTGTATTCCATGATATTCACAAGGTGGTCTTCCGCGTGAAGGTCATATTGGGTTCATGCCGTGTTATTGGGGAGTAGGGTATGGTGAAAATAGCCCGTAGACAGTGGGTACAATTTGGACTCCCCATAAATGACCTGTTTAGAGCGAGCCGGAATGTGGACCAGGCGTTTATTGGTTACCGCGTAGCATTCTTCTTTGTCGCTGTTTAGCGTATTTACTGTCTCTACCGGTCCCGACGGTATACGCACGGACATCGTAGCGCAGTCTATAACCATTTTTAAGGCAAGTATTGCATCCAACCCTAGGATGCATTCTTGGGAGAGTTTATATGCGACATAACAGTTAATGTACGTAGTTTTGTTTGCGATTGTTAACGGAAGTGAGAAGCGGCCATATGTTTTCATTATTTCACCCGTTACTGAAGTCAAAATCTGGTTTGACAGGAGCAGTCTGCTGCGTAACGATGGTGACAGTAATTTGAATGTATTGTAATGAAGGACGATAAGTCCTGCGCCTGTGTCGATCAAGCTTCTCACTGGCGTTTTTCCAATAAAAATTTTGCATAATATTCGGTTGCGGGGGGGTGTAAGTTGGTCAAAGGATTTTATGGAGCTAATTGGGAGTGCCGGCTGACCTTTGTGGTTTGCAACCGGCACTTCTAGTTTGTTGACCGCCTGTTGAATGATGGGACTGGGGCTCGACACACCGGGGCTGTATGTCCCCCTTTTCCGCACCGATAGCAGATTGTATTAGGTTTGTTACCCGGGACCCTACGTAGGTTGGAACCGTTAACACGGACTTGCTTATTATGCGTATTTCCCATCGGGGAGAAAGTTCTTTCGTGTCTGGTTGGTCCTTCTTGCCTGTTGAGTGGTTGTGGGCTAAGGTTTGGGAGGCTTTGTCTACGATAGCGGCGGACATTAAATGAGGAACGTTCAGTTGATCGGCTATGGGATCGACTCATGCCGCGATTCACGGCGGAGTTTTTAATTGTCAATGCAGCTATTGTTTCTTGTAGGTGGGCTATAAGGCCCTGGGTAGCGCTAGCTGTTGGGATAAGTTTTTCATTTCGCTCTTGCTTATCTGCGTGGTCTACAGCTTCAGAAAAGGTAGCTGGTTCTCTATCGAGAACGTAGCGTTTTAGGTATGGTAGGAGTCCGCGAATGAAATTTGACTTCATACTGCGGTCTAGGTGGGCTTCGCGCTCCTTTTGAATTGAATCCATAGCTGATGGCCCTGGACAGTGCTCCTGTAATTTTCTCGCAAGACGACGGATCGTATCCGCGAATTCCCTAACAGGTTGCAAGTGCACCTTGTGAGCAAGTTTGTAAATGTTCTAGAATTTCCGTTTCCGATTTTTTGTCGTCGAATCGGTCTTTCATGTACTTTTCGAAGTCGGCGAACGTTTGGATGATGTTACTCATTTTCAGATCGTCATAATGATCGCCGGCCTTTCCAGTGAGTTTTTGTACTGCCATTCTTAGTTTGGTATCTTCATCCCATTTTGCGAAATGCGCTTTTCGCTCTATCTCTTTAAGAAAATCGCGTATTGTAGGGCCGGCTTTATTACCCGAAAAATTCGGCAATTCTGAGAGTATTGAATGGTTGAGGAGGGGGAAAATAGTTTTTCAAACTGCTGTTCGGAGAATGTATAACTTCGGGTAGACGTTGCTTCCGTCATTATGGCGTTGAATTACATATTTTTTCACGTGTAAACGTCTAGTAGGCTTGTGGTTCGTCACCACTGCCACCAATGTAACGTAAGTTTCCGATGGGTGTATAAAAGGGGCGGTACTTACGTTAGCGATGCGCTCAGATTAGATCGGAGAAGAACGACAGTTGTATGGATTCTTCTACTGTATTGTAATGAAGTACAACAGGTAAGGCACGACACTCAGACAACACTAGGTTGGCACTGGGGCCCCCACCGTCAGCCTAACCGGACTTATATACCAGCTAGATATGACATAACAAGCTCGTAAAAAGGCAGGCTCGGCTGTTTGTCAGAAGGTCTTTCTTCTGAAACAACAGAGTCATAAACGTTAGGGTGTTACATTGGGGTTATAAGTGTGACGGTATCGATCTTAGGTGTGAAGCACCATTACAAAAAGTCACGTTACATAACTACTGGTAGTACAAAAGCTTTACGGATTTCAGTGTACGCATACGGAGTATGCCTTTTAGATATGGGACATAATTATGCGAATACATACAGTACCGAAACACTTGAAAATAGTTGGCCTTGCTCACCTTTTTGTGTTTTTAGACTAGGTTCGCTTCTATAAGTATCTTCTTTCTTCAGGCACTTAGGTGAAGTAATTTCTGAAGACTTGCCTTCTACCGTTCTAAGGGTGGACAAGTGTGAAAACACTTCCTGCCTGCGAGATTTCAAAGGGCACTCAAATAGCTGTATAGATGATCCCTTGTGTAAAAGTTTGTTGTGTTGCGTCCGCGAACTTAGCTGTCATTATAGTACACTTCGGTCGTTTCTTAGACATTATTTTTATCCTTATCAGCGTTTTGTAAGAATCCACATAGAAATACAACCAAAGCTAAAACGAGCGCGCTCGAAAGTTTGCGAGCGATGAGCGCGATTGCTCGTTTCTAAAATTTGCGAGCGCAAACCGAAAGAGCGCACGCTCGTTTAACAGCGCCACCTAGAGTTAAAAGCCGGTACTTTATGTTAAAAATCCAACAGGGCTTTATCATTCGTTTTGGAATAATCGTTGTCACCGTTTTCGAAATTTAAATGTAAATGGGCCTTAAGTAGGTTGGCTCCATCGTGGCCTTAATATCGTAATGCTGCTGTACGAAACGGATTACCTTCGCTCAAATAACCTGGCCCTTCCATTGACTTTCGCAATTTCTCCTTATACGTGTCATGGTCAAAGAAGATTAAATTTTCATTAAATAAGATAATAAGATTGTGATTAATTAGTTTTCTTTTGGTTTCCTTAAATTATTTAGTTAAAAATAGGTTCAGTGAGGGATTTGAGGGTCATGGCCGAACTACCGCTAAAAATGTATGAAAAATAGCACTTATAGGTAAAAATAAATGTATAGTAAGGTAAAATAAGGTAGAAGTTTTAAAATCATAGTGAGAGTTAAATATAACTCAAAGAAAAATTGGGAATCAAAAATTGAGAAGTAAAACTAGATCATTTTTCTAGCAAACGGAAACAATTCAAAAGAGCGCGAACGCGAGCCGCTCTTTTTGAAAAATTGCGAGCGCGAGCGAGCGCGCTCGTTGAAAAGCGAGCGAGCGCGCTCGTTGAAAAACGAGCGATTTTTAGCTCTGACTACAACAATATAGTACAGTGGAGGAATTTACTTCTTTTTGCCGCGGAATTGGCGAACTAAAAAGGGGCATTGTCAGCATTTTATCAAGTACAGATTATGTACAAACAAACTATGGAAATGTTTGGGGAAGCTGACGTGCCAGTTAGTCGACTTGGCGTGAGTGATGGACTCATTCGTACAGAACATTCGATACAATTTACACGGTTCACACAGGAGGTTGACGACGAATATGAAGTCGTTTGTTGCTGTTGCGAAAGATTTCAGACTAAGAGGCAGGCGAGAAAGTTTTCTACACTGGCCAAGAAAAACGTGTTTCTACAGTCTGCTTGTGACAAACTGCGTTCATACCTGTATCGCAAGTGTGACTGCGAATCAGACAAGGACGTTGAAGTAATGTATCACATCTGGTACTTATGCCAGAATTGCAACATCTCTTTCTCTCGCGATAATGTACCAATACGTTCCGCAATGAATGGATTGGAGTTTGATGCCATTTCAGAGGATCTATCTACATTGAACCCTTTTGAACGGATTCTTGTTCAACTTACTAGGAGCTTTAAGACCGTTTATTCGCCTTGGCACGGTATCTGGTAAAAAAACATCTTTTGCTCAAGTACCTGCACTAAAGAGGAGGGTTATATATTCCCCTCTGCCCCTTCAAGACAACGCAAACATGATACCAAAGAGCCTCTCTTTTAGTGGAAGAGTGCGCATACTCGTTAATGGAGTTATGAGAAAAGACAGACAGGTTTGGCGAAGTATAGTTGATGTATCAAAAGTTAGAGAGGCTCTGATTAAACTCAAGGAAATCAATTCACATTACAAGAACGTATACGTCGCTAGTGTCGTGGAGCTTGAGGATGAAATCTTTCAAGGCGAGGAAGACGATTCCTCAAGACGAAGATCAAGGAGAGCTTGAACAGGAAGAGCTAACTATATTACATGTACTCTGGAATTCCGTTTCAAACAAACAGAAATACGCTATTATTCACTACTGCTCCACAGAAAAAGAAACGATATAAATAAACTAAAAATTTCTTACAAAATTAAAAAAGGAATAATGCAGTCAGCATCCAAACCCTAAAAGCAACGATAGAAATCCTTTCAGCATACTAGCACAAACATCCATTATTCATTATGATTAATCATGATAAATCATGATTTATCATGATAAATCAATCATGATTTTATCATGATAATTCATGATACGTTTCTAGCATAATAAAACAAAATTCATCGTAAATAATCATAAAATACAAATATTTAGTAATAAGAAAAACGATTCGCCATACGGTCCGAATTCTGTATTTTTATACTTCGTATGAACCAAAATGGAGCATAAAAAAAGAACACTAAGAAGAGAAATCACTCGCTTCTTCTTGAGTTATTTGATAAGTTTGCTGGTAACTGAAACTTATCAAACCAGCAGAGCTGTCCAAAAGCTACTTCGCCAGTGGCCACAAAATCGTACAATGCAAAGTGCATTGTACGGTAAAAATATTATGATTTTAACACGTCTAACACTATGCTTTCACTGGCAAAACAAAGCTCAGCTGTTACTAACTGACGCGTTCGAGGGAGCTACAGATAGGTGGCGGTGCTGTCCAATACTACAGTCAAAGCCGTAACAATTCAAAATTCAGGAACGCGTTAGATAATATTATTCTATTCCAAATAGAGAAAATATAAAGATATAGAATTTCCATGAATCAGAAATTGTTGTTGTACAATTATTTAAAGGAAAAGTCTGAAAATGTGAAATCATTTCGGTGGTTTTATTCATTAATTATAATGGATTAATGAAAAAAGATCGAAAACCTCATCTATATAACAATTGATAATCATATTGATATGTTTACTTCACCATTAATTGTGATTCTGACAAAATTCAGTGAAAGATCACGATTAATTATGATTTATCATGACAAATCATGATAAATTTTTATATGGGATGGCAATACTGTACAAATGGCAATTATGCAGTAATTGTAGTGATATAGGCCAGACTATTGTTTAATGCGAATAATGGATGTTTGTGCTAGAATGCTTAAAGTGAGTCAAGAAGTCATGAGAGTTACACAGAAGAATAACACCTTTTTCAATATTTACCATTTTTGCAAGGTTAACAACTTATAATTTGTTAACACCTTTTGTCCACGTTGACATACTTGTAAGGGTATCTTTGTTTTACTCACAACAAAGTATGTTGATTTAAGGTTATCGGGGTAACTTTCATTTCTGCAGATGTAATGGTGAGTACTGAAGTCTTTTGAATTTCTAGGTGGCCCGCTGTTTTGTGGTCGTGGAAACTGGATAGGATAATATGGCGCAGTGTGTTTGGGAAGATGGGCAGGGGAACCATATTTTTGGATCCACGTCCGCTCGGCCGCAGGCGGCAGAGAATACCTTCCGAATTCAACAGATATTCATGTGATTTTGATTTCCAGTGTCGGCTTGTTTTGCTCAATGATGGTGGTTCGCCAGATAGTAAGCGGATCAGTTCTGCACAAATCGAGTACTTCTGTTGCTCTTTGATGAAGGATGGCTTCGTTAACGTGTCAATACTGGCGATTGAGGCTATTGGGGTACGTGACAAACAGTCTGCATTACCATGCCTTTTACCCGGTCTGTGACTTATCGTGAAGTCGTATTCTTGAAGCCGGAGGGCCCATCGCGACAGTTTGGAGGTATGATCTTTATTTTCCATGAGCCACTTTAAAGGGTTGTGATCGGTAATGACCTCGAAGCGATGTCCATATAGGTAAGCGTGGAAGTGCTTGACCGCAAACAGAACCGCTAAGGCTTCTCTTTCTACGGTGGCGTAGCGTGTTTCCGCTGCGTTAAGCTTGCGGCTAGCGTACGCGATTACGACTTCGCGGTTGTCCAGGAATTGAGCAAGCACTGCCCCGACAGCTACATTCGATGCATCGGTAAATAGTGTAAATGGTTTCTTAAAATCCGGATAGGCAAGGATAGGGCGTTTGGTAAGCGCTAGTTTGAGGGTCGAAAAGGCGTGGTCGGTGTATTCATCCCAGTGAAATGTGCTGTATTTGCACGTTAATTTAGTGAGAGGGTTCGCGATAATAGCGTAGTTTTTTATGAAACGCCTGTAGTAGTTGGCGAGACCGAGAAACGCACGTACATCCTTCATACATCGTGGAGTTGGGAAATTGCGGACCGATTCCACGTTTTCGGGATCCGGTTGTATACCGTGTTCCGATACTATATGCCCTAAGTATTTCACTGATGTCTGTCCAAAAGAGTATTTCTTTTGTTGAGTTTGAGACCGGCTTTGGCGAACAGTCCCAGTACAACGTGAAGATGCTTAATGTGTTCAGGGAATGAGCGAGAAAAGACAATGACGTCGTCGAGGTAGACCATTGCGAAGCTTTTACAGACGGGTAGCAGTAACCGTTGCATTAACCTTTGAAACGTTGCAGGTGCGTTCGTTAATCCGAAAGGTAGGCACTGGAATTCGTAGTGTCCGTCAAAAGTTGAGAATGCCGTCTTTTCCCTGTCTTCGGGTGCTACTTCCACTTGCCAGTAGCCACTAGCTAAGTCTAATGTGTAGAATATTTTTGAGTGCCCTAAGAGGTCAAGCGTGTCGTCTATACGAGGTAGCGGGTAGACATCTTTTTGGGTGACATTATTAAGCTTCCTAAAATCGACGCAAAATCTTTCCGTTCCATCCTTTTTCTTTACAAGGATGACTGGTGTGCTCCAGGGGGAGTTCGAAGGCTGAATAACATTTTGTTTCAGCATATCTTGAATATGCCGTTCTATGATGTCCCGTTGAGCGACGGGTACTCGATACGGTCTTTGATTAATTGGTTTTGCGTCGCCTGTGTCGACAGTGTGTTGGACTAACGTGGTTCTACCTAATTCATTATCCCTGGCGAACACATCTCGAAATTCCGAGACGAGTTTTAGGATGTTTCGACGTTGGTGCGGGCGTAAATCCCCGAGCGTTATATCATTTGGCAATGCGAAATCAAGTATTGGTGCATCGTGCACGGCTGCTATTGAGATCGTTGCAGCTTCTGAAATGGTTCCCAGTACCTCCCCGCGTTTAACAGTTACCCCATGGTTCCCTTCATTGTAAATGCAGACAGGGATTCTATGTGCAGAGACATTTACTATTGCGTCTTCCGTGTATAGAGGAAATGGGTCTGTCTTTATATCGCCAGGGTGTAGGGAGTGACAGAAATAGCCTGTGGACAGAGGGCATGTCTTTGATACCCCGTATATGACGCGTTTGGGCCGCGCTGGTATGTAGACCAGTTGTGAGTTAATCACGGGAAAGCATTGCTCCGTGGTGTCATTCAATACGTTGAGCGATTTGACAGGTCCTGTCGGTATGCGTACAGACATGTTCGCGCCGTCAATCATCATTTTCATAGTGCGTATGGTATCCATTCCGAGGATACAGTCGTGAGAGTTTGTAGGCAACGTAACAGTTTATGTAGGTTGTTTTGCCTGCTAATGTTAGGGGTAGGGAGAAGCGGCCATGTGTTGGTATGACTTCCCCCGTAACTGAAGTTAGGGTTGTGCGTGACGGGAGCATCCGGGCACGTAGCGCAGGGTCCAGTAGTTGGAATGTTGGGTAATGAACGACGGTGAGGCCTGCGCCTGTATCGATTAGACACCTAACTGGCGTCTTTCCAATAAAAATTTTACATAGTATTTTGTTCGCGAGGGGCTTATCGGGGTCAAAAGGTTTTAAAGCGTTAATTGTGGGTGCCGGCTGACCTTTGGGTTTTACAACCGGCACGCCTAGTTTGTTGCCGGCCTGTTAAAGGAAGGGGCAGGGGCTCGACATATGGGGCCGTATGGCCTCGTTTGCCGCATCTATAACAGATTGTATTTGACCTGTTTCCCTGGGTACTGCGTAAGTTTGTACCGTTGAAGCGGACTTGCTTAGTGCTTGGGCGTCTACCCGGTGAGAATCCGGCATCGCGCCTTGACCCGTCTCTAGCGCCATGTGAGCGACGTGGGCTGTAGGTAGAGGGGCTCTGTCCTCTGTAGCGTGTTGCGGAAGGGGAAGATCGTTCCGTAGAGCGGCTACGGGAACGGCTATTGTTTCGGTGGTCATTTGAGCTTCTAACGCTTAGCGAGGCTATTGTCTCTTGCAGCTGTGCTATGAGGGTCTGTGTAGTAGTGGCCGTCGGAACTATTTTTTCGTTGCGCTCCTGCTTATTTGCACATTCTACCGCTTCGGAGAAAGTAGTTGGCTCTCTGTCTATAACATATCGCTTCAGATGCGGGAGTAATCCGCGAATAAAGTTAGATTTCATGCAACGATCTAGATGTGCTTCACGTTCCTGTTGTATAGAGTCAATTGGGGAAGGACCTGGCCCGTGCTCCTGTAATTTTCTTGCTATGCGTCGTATGACGTCTGCAAATTCTCTAACTGGTTGATCTTTGCCTTGCGCGCATGTTTGCAAGCTTTCGAGTATTTCAGTTTCTGATTCTTTGTTATCAAAGCGATCCTTCATATGTTTTTCGAAATCTGCGAATGATTTAATGAGGTTGCTGATTTTCAAGTCGTCGTAGTGATCTCCTGCCTTTCCGGATAGTTTCTGTACCGCCATGCAAAGTTTCGTTTCCTCGTCCCATTTTGCGAAGTGGGCTTTACGCTCTATCTGTTTCAGGAAGTCGCGGATTGATTGTCCCGTACTATTACCGTTAAATCCTGATATTTCCGAGAGCATAGAGTGGTTGAGGAGGGGAAAAAAGATTTTCTCGAATTGTTGAGCAGAAAATGTGTAGTTCTGAGTAGAAGACGGTTCGGCCATTGTGGATGATAGGGTGATGGAAAAAAGTCTATTTCCGTAACTAGGCTTCTAGCTCGACACCGTTGCCACCAATGTAATGGTGAGTACGGGGGCGTGTACGAAAAGAGTGTACTTACGTTTTCGGGCACGCGGTCTACTGTAGGTGGGGATGGAAAGGGTACCACACTTGTTCTTGCTTAAAACTACTTGATGTATTGTTCATCGACACGGACAGATCACACTCACATTCGTTAAGGTAAAATCCCACTGGCCCCGCTCTATGTCACGACCGAACTTATATGCAAGTCGGTTGCGGCATAACAGGCTTGTAAAACGGGGACAGACTCCGTTGTTTACCAAAAGGAAGGGATTCCCGTTTGGCACAACAGAGTCATAAACGTTTAAGTGTTACATAGGGTTACCCGGGGACAAAGCATAAGGTCACGTTACACAGACTTTATGTTTGTGCAAATGTCGCACTTTATAGTACGCTAACTCGTTCGGAGATATGACAATTTCGAAAGAATCTCTCCGGGTACTGACTCTGTAAGTTTGGAAGTGAAAATCATAGTACTCCGTGTTCAGTAACCGGCAGGAAAATAAATATAGGCCATGGAACCGGTATATGTTAACAAGTAGCCCCAGCTCATAGCTCGTTGATCCTTGCAAGGGACAAAGGAGGACGCTGTTACCACATTTGAAGAGGTTCGACCCCTGTGGAAGCCATTTAACGCTTTCAACCCCTTGATTTATATAATCCAGGTAATAAAAAGCTGCAATTTGCTCTACAAAGAAAAATATAATAATGTATTAGGTGTATAATAGGTTGTTTAAATATAATTAGCATACCGCCATTTTGAAGTTGCGAAAGAAGAACGGATAAAAACTGCGGGGACACCGTAGTTTCGTTTTCGAGAAAGTCTTCATCTGGAAGAAAGTTGTTGCATTGACACTGCTGATGCCTTTCACTTAGTGTCCACAAAATACGTTTAAATTCTCCAATCTTGTGGACAAGACGTTTGAAATACGAGTGCTTTGCCTCGTACCGCATACACCAAAAAGACCCAAGTGGTCCTAAACGGCGGACGTAGGCTGTGTAGAGCACTAAAAAGTGGTGCTTCGGAGTGATGTTTCTCGCAAATGCTGTTCTGAACGTCGATAAGTATTCCCAGATTAACGATTCCAAATTAAGAAGCTCGCCTTCAGAAATTTGCTCTTTGAAAAGGAACTGACAAAGTTCCAACAGCACAGTGAAACATCTCCATGATTTTTCGCCACGTGGAACAAACTTCCCTATCAGGAGAGGGAAAATTACTGCGAAGAGCCATAGCTGCGAAGCACTTTGCCTTAGCTTTCGTTTCTTGATGTGGTCGACCTCAATTGCCGAGGGCTTGTCCTTCACTTCGCTGCTAGTGTACGAGAAGTTACGAATTGCGAAGTTGAGTTGTTCCATTGTAATATACTTTTTACGTTCAAAGCAGAGTAGTAATTAATTCCATACAAATTGGCGAAATGTTTTCCCATTTGTGTCTCCAAGCCTATCGCACTGCAAATCGTGGTCTTCTTTTGTTCGCACTGGGAATTCGGAATGGGTGAATTTGTGTTGTGTCTCATCGCGTGTGCCCAACAAAATCGAAAGGTCTTAGAGAATCCTCTTTTGAATCCACCAACTGTGTGGCTGGCAAGCTTGTCGGCGAAAATTGCAACAAGAGTGCCATAAATCTTTTTCACTTTTCCTTCTAACTGCATGTCGACTCCACCCTTAAGTTTCTTTAGGTCCGCAATCACCGGCTCAAGCAATTCATTAATACCATAGGTATTTACTAAGTTGTTAAAAAAACTGCAAGTAGGTGAATTTGCTTAAGGCTTGAATGGTATTTGGCCTCCAAGTTTCCAATGCAAAAGTACATAAATACTACTTCATGCTTTTTGCTTCCAAGAGAATTGCAGAGTTCAACTTCATCTAAATAAATATGCAATTGAATTGCGTCTCTGTGTTCCCGAGAAAAAAGGGCTAGAGGAGAATTCGCTACCATCTTCAAAGGCTGCATATTGTCCAGCAACTCTATCTTTAACTCTAATGATGTACTCGTAAACCTCTGTTTTGCTTAAGATCTTCGTTAAGGTTTCGAGCAGAGGGACACACATAATTGCATTGGCGGATTTGGTTGTCTTTCGTGCCCCTGTTATCGTATTGCTGGGGAAGTAATGGAAGAAAAATTTTGATTGGGGATACCATCCCCAGTTTTGTGGTGAAATGTTGAAAGCGGGAGTGTTGTGAACCAAGGTTCCGAAACAAGTCGTTGGGTAGAGGTGAAGAGCACGAGCTTAAAGATGCTACATGGCTACAGCCAGCTTCTGTAAGCTTCCTACGGGATTGTACAGAGTTTCCGTTATAGCACTTGCAACAAGTTTCTGGGTTTCCTTCATGATGGCCTCTATATCTGTTTGGTTCAGATTTCTTTCTTCTAGAATTTTTAAAACGAACTGCGAAGACGCCTTCTCTAATGACTGACATCCAAGTTCACTGTAGCTTGTATCGGTAGAGTTAGTGTGCTCTTCGTTAGGATCACGGAATTATTCAACCCCTATTTAATATTTTTATTAATTAATTGTGGTAGAAATAGACTGGTGAAAAAAATAGCGGTACCGTTCGACATTTCCGAATTGAGCATTCCGTCAGTCCTTCACTTCGCTGCTAGTGTGCGAGAAGCTACGAATATTATGGGAAGAAAGATGTCATACTTGGTCCGCACTCAAGCATGCAGGCAGTAATGGTTCGCGGCCTGATTTCAAACTGGAAGCAGTTAGTTTTTTTCGATTTCTACGTAAAAATGACAAGCAGAAGATTGTTAGAAATTATTCAAAAAATAGAAGAACATTCCTTTAATGTTGTATCGTTTCCGACTTAGGGGGAGGTAACAAAGGAATTTGGGGAGACTTTGGTATTAATCCCGATACACACTGGTTTCCGAACCCAGCGGAGGAAAATCGCCGAGTTTTCTTTTTTGCAAACGCACCTCATCTATTGAAGCTTCTAAGGAATGGTTCCTGGATTCCGGATTTTTACTGAACAGCAAGGTTGCCGGCACAAAAGCTGTAATATACAGGCTCATTCAATGTGATTCTGCAGAGCTACGCGTTTGCCCCAGTCTAACGGAAAAGCATTTAAACTGCAAAGAGCCAGAAAGACAAAACTTCCGTACGGCTGTGCAGTTATTTTCGCACACCACGGTCACTGCCTTAAAACGTTATTTAACAAGCAATACCGCAGTCCGAATTTGTAGATCTCGTTAACAGCTGGTTTGATATCATGAACAGCAGGCAAAAGATTGTCTCCGGTCATGATGGGAAATCCGGATATTGAGTGTTTCTGGACGAGCAGAACGAAATCCTCGACAAAATGTTCGAAATGACTTCCGCAATGCGTTGTGTAAGAAAAAAGGATCTGTTGCCATTTTAGAAGGGTAGGACAATAATATGAAAATATATTCCATCGGTCAATGATTGTCTTTTAATTTTCCATTAGGAATTCTGGTACCGATCAAGTCACTAAAAGCTCTGTGTTCCGATTTGCGGCAGTACAATCTGTCGTACATTTTAACCCATCGTCTAAATCAGGACATATTAGAAAACCAGTTCTCTCAAATTCGTAGCCGCGAAGGCTTGAAAGACCATCCTTCTCCCATCCAATGTATTTATCGGGTCCGTATGCTCATTCTGGGTAAAGACCCTGGTATAATTCAAAACAATTTGAATTCTGTACCGCACGGAGAAAATGCATGTGAAGTTATCCGTAAAGTTACTGAACTTGGATCTTACGAAATAGACGCCCCAGATATGGCTACGATCAGAACTTCCATGGCAGACAGTTCTTATGCTGATCAACAAAAAGTAACATAATTTAAAAAATCACGACCATTAAGAAACTCTTTGGAATCTTTTTTCTTATTCAATCTCGGCGTGACCAGAGCTCGTTGCCGTTCTTTGGAATCTTTGTCTTCTTTATGATTTATTTCGTTTCTGTGTTTGATCCTCACTGTCTGGTTTGTACTCCCTAGGAATTTGAACTTCAAAACGATGCTAGATCGTTTTTAACTGAAGACTACTCATCAACTGAGAGCGGGGCCGAGGAAGATGCTCTTCGCTACGTTGCGGGATGGGTGTCTTTCAAACTTCGAGACAAATTTCCTGATTTGGGTTGTCCATCAGGGCTTTTACGCGAGGATGATCATTGTTACACTGCCCTGTACTGGACAAAGCAATTTTCTTACGGCGGTTTAATAGAGCCCTCCAAAGAATGGGCATAAGCAGCGGAAAAGCTCGAAATTGTATTTCGTAATACGCATGGCGACATGCGAAATTGGAAGTAGTGCTGTTAAAACATTATTAATATGTAAAGTCATTCGTCGTGTCCATTTTACTTACGCCACCGGTGGACTATCGTCAAGGAAACTCATTGCTTCGAAAAATGCCCATTTCGCTTTTTTAGTAGCTGCACTGACGCTTGGCAACTTTGAGAGCTTGCGCTTTTCGCGTCTAAAGTTATTCCTCAAAATTTCGCAAGCGCTCTTGCATTCTATAGCTGTGGATGAAAATTTTGGTTACAGTACGAAAACTAATACTCTTTGCTTTTACTTTACCCGAGAAACCAACAACTTTCGATATTTCTTCCCAGCAATGTTTCCTCACTTGTACTTGTTTATAATCGTCAGTACAATACTTATACAAAGCTGGATAATTGCGCACATTTTCGATCAGGGTAAACTTGTCGAAATTAAGAGTGATCTTTATGGTGAATAGTAAAAACTACATTTCCCGGATACTTTCTAATTCCGCGCTTTCTCATGTTTAACGTCTCGACGTTGTCGTTCTCAGTGATTTTTATAATTACATTGATCTTTCCGAAACATTATTTTCTAATTTTATAGAACTTATTTATAATTAATCTTTGGATAACTTTTATAATAAAGCGATAAAAAAAATTGTGGTAAAGAATTTTCTATGGCAACACTGACAAACACGGCGACTGCCGCGATCAGAGGGTCCGCTATCAAATTATTTTGATGCCTGCTATCGCCCGTGATGACGTCTTTTTGGATAGCAAGTCCTGCCCTCAAGGTGTGACTCTGGAATTGACTCCTGGATAGCGAGTCCAATGATAGCCTGTGGAAACCACGCTTAAACAATAAAAACCTATTATTTTACAGTCTACAGTTCACGATGACCGATGCAGAGTATGATAAACAGGGATACGTATTACTACACAACACGCAATATACGCTCTAAAGAAGCTCTTCGTAGTTTCCCGCGTTATTCCTTGCCTCTGGCCCTGTGCAGTGGTTGGCTGCAGAACTTTGACGTTGCGGGTGGAAAGAATTAATTAAAAAAATATATTTTTAAAATAACTCTTACGAAGTTCATAGTATTTTTTTATTGAAAAAAGTGAAGTTACAAATGCGTTACGATAAATTTATTGTGAAATAATTTTTTATATTGCATTACAGTTACTGTTTTTTATTCCTCCTACATAAGTGGCAGTGAATAGCAAATCCATTGGTAGTCAAATTGTTCTGGCGTTGCATGAAAAATACTGCCAGACGCTAACATTTATATATTGTATTGTTAAAGTCGTCTCTTTATCTCATTTCTTGTTTTGTTTCTCAGACTTAGGAGCTTCATGTGAAGCAATGATTAATGGAAGTATCATTGAGCCCAGTGACTCAGATTTCGACATGTCGGATGGAAAGCCTGTTGATAAGCAATCGAATGCTAAAAACCAAGTGCCACAAACTTCAAGCAAAAGTTTGTTACCATTTAATGTTTCCATTGCATCACCAATTTTTCGAAGCAGGTTCCGAAGATGATGAAGTTCGGTTTGATTATCACACATCAATCCCTGACAATCACAAAATCCCAAATTCTTTCGGGTTCGCGATTGACGCCAAAATAAAGAAAGGGGATCCTTTAACACATCCACAAATTTCAAAAGTTGTGCGATTAGTTGTAAACTCCGTTCTACCAATTTGCCAACCATCCCCAGCCAGTGTACAGCAACTAGCTGAAAGGCTCAATGCAACGTACCCATCACTCGCTTTGGATCGAAAGGATATCTCGGCATGAACGGTGATTGTTCATAGCGTACTGTACTCCAAATAACTGAAGGTTTTCATTCGTAGGCTCATTTGAAATACAAGTTGGCACGCTGATTCACTCGAGAACGCGGAAATGGTCATTTTGGAAAGAAAAAGGGCCGCCCGGTAAAGGGAAGAATAACTTTCTTTCCTGGTCATGTAATCAGTAGCTCCAGCTCGCCAAGTGGAGCAACGCAGACAAGTACGTACGAATGTTAAAAATATTACACATAAATTAAGTTATTGTGATATTTGATTATTTCTTCCCAGAGGATCCAGTTTCCTGTGAATAAAATTTCGCTAAAATGTTGGATCTATACGCGAAGAATATTTCGGGACATGAGGTCAAACTTATCATGCGTCTGACCCTTGAAGACCGGCGGGCACAAATTTTAAGCGGCTCTCTTAAATCCATTGAAGAAGTCAATGGGATCTGTCCATATATCAATCAAGAAGTATATATACGTAAATGAAATGATTTTAATAGTATTTATGTTTTAAATAATTATTTTACTAAATAAATTGCAATTACAGTTGCTTTGGAAATGGGATTTGCTTCTCGGTCGCCCTGATGTTCCTGATCGCATCGTATTATGTGTATAACATTGCATACCCAAAGGGTATAAGACACCTCCTTTTTTTCCTTCAAGGGGAGGTACTGGGCCTGCGGGATGAAGAATACGAAAAACCGAACTGTGCTAAGGCTCTTTTGAGACAAATGTCCATCTAATTACCTTGCTTTCTCGCGTTGCTTTTATTGTGTATTTTAATGTCTGTCAATTTGTGTCATTTTTGGATTGTACTTTAAAATGTATGTAATTTAATCAAAAAGAGCGAGCCGTTTTCAAATAAAAGAATCTTGAAGCGTATTTTGCATTTGGCATCGATCGATTTAATGGTTGGTACAATTTCTGTATTTCCGTCACAGGAAAACCATTTTTTGGTCACAGGAAACTTTTTTGGTCACAGAAAAACCATTTTATGAAGTTGTTTCAGCCAATTTTTGGTATTTATAATTGCCACTTTTAGGGCAAGACGACCATTATTCAATAATGGTCATTATAAGTGACCATTCTGGGGAACACGGTTTATGGTCATACTTTCGACCATAAAATGGTCGGATTTTATTACAGTGTGGCAATGTGACGGTGAGAAAAGCTTCACCTGTCAGCGGGAAAGGCTGGGCACGGTTCTAAGCGACGCCTAGTGCATCTTATCAGCCGAATTTCGCAATTGATCAGCAACAGAGGTACTCGTACGGCCTTGAAACTTTTGAGAAACCAGCTGGCAACCAATTTAAGTCAGTGCTCTGACTTAAACAAGCAATATGCCGAAATTGGTGGCTCTTCAGAAACCACGCCGAAAAGGCACTATTATGTTCTCGATTCCATGGTTTCTAACAGTTTCGAGTCTATCGATAATTATACCCAAACCTGTGCTGATTACCCAGCGTCCGCGTCAACTGGTCAACTGGAGGGCTTGGCGCCCGTACGAAAAAAGCAGTGGTTCTAACTTATGGTTCCTCGCTTGTTATACGCATGTTAACGGTTGGTTAGGAGTGGTTTTCTTAGACAATGGTTTTCTACGGGTTAACCGATTGTTTTGAACTATTCCTTTACTACTGGTTTACCCGTCATCTTTGAAACTTTATGTTACCTTATGGTAAACCGCAAGTTCGAAACCCTCACAAAACATGTGAATCACCTTCACAAAACACGTTGAAATCTGCTCGCTTATTTTCTTTGTAGAATACTTGTATAAAATTGAAATAAATGTTTTGAAAATGTTTGCACCTCATTTACTATATTATTATGAATGTAACAAAAGGTGAGTTTAATACACAGCTTTATTTATCTTTATTTACGGTAAGTTGATGTGCGACCGTCCGCCCAATGGCCTCTTTATAATAGGTAAGACTATAATACAACTAAGGGAATGCAAATGAAAAAGATCCATATGGGCACCCCATTACCCTACCTACAAAAATCCTGATTCACGGGCGTTCTGTTGTAGTTCATGAAAATAATTCAGTGAAATGCTGCCTCGAGATGAGAATGTTTTAACCAAAGAATTGCGAATTATTTTAAATTATGCCTTATTTTTATTTCCACGTAGGATTTCGTGTGTCATTTTAAGTAGTGCTCGACAGAAGTACGCTTAAACCTTAAATAACAGTTTTTCTGTACGCGTTGCTTATAATCCCTGATTTTACTAATTGGCATGCAATTCGGGTCAACATCAGCACACGTGTCAGCGCGGCTTGACTCTTCTGCTTCTGTTACGTTTCCAAACGTCATATTTTTTACTACGCTTTCACTTAGCTCGTCAATAGTGAACTAGGAATTGACCTAAGGTCACACTTGATGTTATTTCGTAGAAGGCTAGAGGCCTTGTTCAGCGAAGGTCCAACTGTACTGTGCCACGGTTGTGCGAGGGACAGTCTGTTCCATATTCCAGCCATAGGTTGGTGTAGGTATAGCAGACTGCAACTAGGAACAGGCTGACGCTCGCGCAACAATGGCACAGCACAGTTGGACCTTTGCTGAGAAAGGCCTCGACCTCGGGTGTTTAAGCGTATTAATCCTTTTGAACCGCGACCGTTGTTGGGAAATCGAATGAAAATCAATGAATGTAATCGGTTATCTGAGATAACTGTTGATTTTTGTTTCTATGCTTATCGATTAGGTCTTACAATCAATACACTGATAGCAAGAGAATCACAAGCTTCCCAAAATAGACAGAATTTCATAATTTAGTAAGAAAAAAGTGCTTAGTTGTGGACAAAAATGGTGTACGCAAAGAAACAACGGCCAAAGCGGTTGAAGCAATACAGGAACAATATGATGCCAAAATCTACTTATTACACTGTAAAAACGGCTACCGAAAAATGGTCTATTACGACGAGCCAAAAAATGGATTTCGTGTTAATAAATGGTAAGTGCCACTTACCATTCTAAAAAATGGATGGGTGCTACCTAAAAGTGGTGGTTTCCCATCCTAATTTTGGCAAGCGTAAGCTATTCTTTAGTAACGTTTACCAAATAAAGAAAGTGTTCCCCCAAAATGGTAGCACATAATCCCGAAAACAGGAGAAGCCTTCAAATTGTTTGCTTACGTACATGCCGTTAACTAGTAGCCTTCTCCTATTTGTGAACTGTTTTGCTGTTTCACACATCCGGGTTGCGCTCTCCGACCTCTACCTTCTCTTGAGGTAGCGCAAGCTTTCTCCGACTTGGTAAATTAGCCGGCCCACCTTGGGCCGTCGTCAGTGCGTGCCTTCCTGTACGCCAAGCCAGGTCCAGCTCTAGGCCTAGTTAACGCACACTCGGCCGCAACGCTTCGTGTTCCTTCATTTCCCCACCCACCCACACCTTCCTTTCAACCTCTTCCTCCTTTCCTCCCCTTTTTTCCCTATGTTGGACTCAAGCTGGAGGTGGCTCTGGACCCCGGACTTCGTCCCTGGGAACCAGAGTGGATCTCCATCGAAGAGGCCCCTAGTGTATACCACAAGTTCGACGATCGGCAGAGTATGGGCTAACTTTATTCTTGTTGTTAACCTGGGTTCGTGAACTTAAGTTTCCTTTGAAATTCAGGCACTGACTTACACCAGTGTATATATTATAGGCAATACTTCTAAGTTATGTATAATAACGTATTTTTCTGGTCTAGTTACGGGGGAATCGAAACTTGGACAATCAATCTCTATTAGTGAGTGGACGCAGTTTAAATTTTTGGCAGAATTATTATTTCGTAGGACGCGGTGTTTGCAAGGTTAACATTTTTTTCTTTATTTACGTGTCTACAAGGGTAACTTTGTTTTAGTCACAACAAAAAAGGTTTCCTTAATGTTATTTTGATAGTTCTCGTTTCTGTGGACTTCCCGTTTTTGCAAATGTCGCACTCTATAGTCTGCTAGATCGTTCGGGGAGAGTACAATCTTGAAATTGTCCTTTCTGCTGCTTACTTTGTAAGCTTGGAAATGAAAGTCGTAGCGTTC
>JAHZNP010001173.1:0-24762 GCA_020615345.1 Triops cancriformis
TATATATATTTAAAAAAATAGAATCTCACTAATTTGACACATTCCCTCGATATGTAGATTGCATTAGGGTTTTTTCCCTACTATTCTAACTCGGTGACTCAGCTTTCTTACAATGTTGGATGCAACTTTTTGTACATTTGTGTCTGTAGTTTACACACAATGGCTTAATTCGCTGACATATAGAAGGAAGCCTTCAACTTTTGTTTCATTCTGGTGCCTTCAGGCGCCAGTCGCCTTATACAATACATCGGACAGTAAGATATTTTGAGTCATCTGACGCACGATTCATAATCATATTATACAGACCCTACTATGCGATAAAAAAGGAGAAAACTCGCAAAAGTAAAAGTGAGCAGATGGCATGCTGGGGATGAAAGTTCTGACTAAGCTGCATGCAGAAAATTAGGCCCTGGAGTGAATGCTTTCTTCGCACTTTCGGAAAAAAGTCCCCTACTTTACTTATATTACTACAGATTTATTAAAAGGCTCCTTAGAAGCGCAACGAATGAACATGTGTTATACATGTGTTGCACGTCGCAGTATACAAGAATGAGTTATGTAGAAGGTAAGTAGCCGGCAGTTGGCCCTCTACTTGCGCGGTATCGCGTAATATGGGCAGAGTTTTTTCTTACGCGGTATCGACTTTGCTTACACGCGAACAAAAAACGTTTGATTGGTCGTTTCCATCTTGGTTTGATTTTTCCCATATACTAGTCGGCGTTATCAAGAATTACTTTTACAAGCGCTTTTCAAGGAAAACACTAAAATAACACTAATATAAAAATAAATTTAGGAACCTATCCAAAATTGTGACCTAATAACAAAGATATTGATATATCCAAGTTTATACCCACTTATACACATATCGCATTTACTTTCTATCAAGGCTGCACCCAGTACCTCCCCTCTATTTTTTATAATGGCGAACATTGAAGAATGTCCAATGTCCAAAAGAATTGTACAGTGGAACCTGCTTAATTACATTGGCTCGAGCCGGACGATCTCTATGAATTTGCGCGGAGTTTGAAATAACACGGAGTTGCCTTTTAGAAGGCTAAGAAACACGAAACAAAAGCAAATATGTTTAGGTCTAAAATATACTTGTATTATAACGTTACTGGATTCAATTGAGTAAGTGGTTACGCATTTTATACAAAGGAAACTCAGTTTTACACTTCATGTGAAAACTTAGTTTAGAGAAATGCTCGAAGAGAGAATTCTTTGCGTAAACCGATAAATTCCCAATGGGAATGGGAGAGATGAAGGAAAAAAACAGGTGACGCTTCTTGGGAGGAAGGGTTGTTCTAAATATTGGTGAAAAAATAAATTGCTTACCTCGCTTCCTGTATCACGTCCTTGAAATGAGAGGCAGGGTTGAGCAATAAAAACTTGAGAGTCGCTTTGTTCGATAATGCACTTGGAGAACAAAGCACTCGGCCATCTTCGTGACCTGCTAACAGACATTGCAAAAATTCAAGTACGACAAACAAGGGGGATTGCATTGGAGAAGGTGTGGTTTCTGAAGCGGGTTCCGGAGCTACTTTAGTAGCAGGAGATTCCGCAGTTTTGAGGCCTACGAGAAATGAGGACATTCCCGAATTTTTTACCGGCTTCTCTGCATTGGGAATGACACGAAACCCATATAGCTATAGTTTAAAAGAAGGGGACTTAGTATGCGATATATCTCTTTGTTTTTATTGTTGTTGTTTTTGATCGTTTCAGGTAGCAAACGTTTTATTCACCTTTTGAGGTAAGCTTGTCTTTTTGCAAAATTCGATCATTTTAAACAAATTGACATTATCTATATGAGCTTCAACTAAAAAGTCCCCGACTTGCCAAATTTTTGTGGACTCTTGTTTCTCACTGGGATTTGTAGGCGCCTTGCTAATTACTAAAGAAAAAAATTGTATGTATAGTCATAAAACATTCAATATTTAAATATATGAATTACTTAGAAGTTTCGAAAGGAGGTTAAGGACGAAAAGTAGCTGTTTGACATACAATAAATTCTTGGCACTGAGTTTCGTTTTGTAACGATTTGAATACTGTAGGAGTTGGCTGTGCGTATATGACACCTATATGGGAAAACAAATTAAGGTGATTAACAATGAATTCTGTAAGCATTTGAGTTCTGAGGGAACTGTATCAATACTTGAGTGCCGGTAAGAACTACGCTATGGATTTGGCTTATAGTCTCGAGCAGATTGTGCGCTTCGTCAATGATCACAACATTATTCTTCAAGTTTAACCCACAGGCTTCACGAGTCGCTTTATGGAGCAAGGTTTGATACGGAACAACAAGCAACTAGCGTGGAAAAGTTAAATCAAATTACAGTTGGAGAATACGGAAAAAAATATCTTACTTCAGCTTCGTTAACCGCAAACCGAGCGGCGTAATATGGACACGCTTTTCGTTCTTTAGCCAGGGTGAGTAGTTCTTCAATGTCGTGGGGATCGGAGAGTGATAAATCTCTCAAATCCCGTTCAAGCTGATGAGTGTGAAACTCGCAACCTGTTGCATGCTTTTGTTTCTGACGTTTCAACACGGAATCCCCATCTGTTTTAGTCTTCTGGCTTTTACTCTTTTGCAGTTCCAAACACCTTCCAGGCAAGCAAAAAGAAAAAAAAAATTAGATACGACATTATGAAGTTTTTTCTCGCTTACCTGTCATTGATCATAGAATTGGCACCCAGCTTTCTTACACTAGGATTGATACACATAACACCTCTAGAAGCTAGACAGACGAGACGAATTTCGGACGCAAACGCACTACGCTGTACTTCCCGCACAAATTGTGACAACTGCGAGTGTGTGCGACTGCAGAAAATAATCTGAAAAACACACAACTGACTGATATAGAAAGTTCAAATGCACAGAGTATTCAAATAGTTAGTGAATGCCTATTGTACTTCGAAAAGAAACTGAGTCCACAGTAAACAACAAACTAGCACACTTAACGTTCTGCAAATTCTCCATTATGAAGAAATCCACTTTGAGGAGATACCATAGGGCAAAATGACATCAACAAGTCTTTTCGTCAACTTTATCAAGTTTATAATTAGTGAAGACTATTGTTTTGCCAGGTCACTGTCTGATTTATAAACGCAGATTTTGCAAGCTTGTTTCCATCCATTAAAAAAGGTGCGAAGTCCCTTTGAACGTTATTTCAACGCATGTCCCGTTTCCGGACTTTTTTTTTTACGGGCAAACTCATTGTTACCTTCATTATACACATAGTGTAGCCTGAAAATAGTTTGAGTTTGTGAGAATATATTATACATTTCTGAATAGCTAAACCAATCAAATTCGATACAGCCGCTATACAAGTGCGGACTTTTCGTGACAGTGTGAAGTAATTTCACTAGCTCTCAAATGTTAAACGCTCTAAGGTAACAATGAAATTCGTTAGCTCCTAAACAAGCTTCCATGAAATACTTCACGGGTGTATCGGCAATAATTCTTCAATGTTGGAAGAAATATGGACAAAACTCGTGTTCAAATTCGTTTACGTGAATGCACAACGATTTTTTTTCCTTCAGCATAAAAAGGCAAGCAACTCTTGACGTACTTGAAGGTCTTTGTATTCCTCTTCGAAAATATCATTTTTAACGTTCGCAAATTCTTCATCGCTGACGTAATCATCAATTAAGTGTTCATCTCCTTCATCGGTGGTCTTCAACGACAAAAGCTCGTCCTCTTCTTTCTCTCTTGGGGTCTGAGCTGAAGAGGTGAGCGCCAGCTGAGCTCGACGTCGTGCATCCACATTTCCTTTCTAAACATCTACTGTAAGTCCCTTTTCAATGCTTATCCTTTTAACGTGTGCAAACCTTCAAATTTCTGGCGCGCGCCAAAGAGTTGGCAACTTTCGTTTCAAAATCGCAGATTTGCTTCAGCTCGACACGTTTGCCTGCCACATGCATAGAGGTTTCATGTTTCTTGGCCGCAGCAGTAAACCAATCAAGACTTCCACTGTCCGTTCGACTAATCTCCTCCGCTTCGGCAATCGCCTTTTCAAGCTCCAGCTTATGTTGTAACTTGTGTTGCTTCAGCCATGTAAGGGCTCCGCAGATAACACTCAGGGACTTCCCCTAACGTGACAAGACATATGCAACCATTTCTTGAAATTTAAATAAACAAAATTTAAGACCACCAGCATAAGCTCCTTTATGTAAACAAGGATGAAACAAAGATGTAACACTACGTCATCGCCACACTCTCGTGGTGGATTAGGGACCTACTCACACTTGCGCCTAAAGCACGTCATACCAGAGGCACGAAAAATAAGTCAGCCTTACGAAACTAATGAGAAATCGTCACACCATATGTAACATTCCTTCGCCTTAAATCTTATTTGAAAAAAGCCTTCTTCAAACCCAGTTATTCAACTGAAACATAATAAATACGGATATATGGCTTTATTCATGTCTACGACATAAGAACGACACCAGAGACGTAAGATACATTTTCTATAAATTAGCCCTTTGTTCGTTTAGGAACTTGTGATGTAATTTAACTAAAGAACACACGTAGATGGGCTGTTTTATGTTATAGGTTGAGGCTTTACAATCTGAAATTCGTGAATTAACGTTATTTGGGACTTAACGTAGTAACAAGAACTAAAAGTGTACGACTCGAAATATTACGAGACTAAAAGTTATGAACAACGTAATCATTACCTTATCTTCAATTATTCAATGCAGATTAAATAACAATCTATATCTATTAGGGGGAAATATAGTGTAGAAGGCTTACTGTTCCGGTAGGGCTCTCAAATATGCCAAGCTTTTTGTCCTCTATGACAGTAAAGAGGTTTTTCATGAAACTTAATTGAACGGGATATGGAGTGAATGGGAATCGAAAATCCGGATATTCCATTTTAATATAAATATCGCAACCCCAGCTTTATAAGCTTCTCTTCTTTTAACTCAGGATTTGTTCACCTCCAAACCTCATTGAGTTTTTCGTTTTGTCTTCGTTGTAAAATCACAACACACGTGTGCTGCCTCCTCAATGCACGTGTTAGAGGCAAAATTTCAAAGCAATGGAAAGAGGGGATAACAGGTAGAGGCACTTAACGTTGCAAGCAATACTAGCGCAAGGCAGGAGATGGCCGTTTCGTGAACCACAGATCGTACATTTTCAGTTAATGCGTAATTAATTCCTATTTACACGCCTAATTAATAAAATACATCAACAGCTTAGACCTTTAACTTTTTTCAAATAGGCAACGCATTGTAAAGTACTTGAAAATTGTACTTGAAAGTACCTCGATTAACCATACGACCACTTGGGTCGCTAGTGTTTGAATTTGCAACCCAGGATTTCCCGCCTCTCATCTTAACCACGTATTCCTTGTCGAAATATAAACATCCTTGGGTTAAAAGTGTGTTTATTTTCATCGTTGGATTCTTTTGAAATAAAACCATAAAAACCTAAAAATGGCTTCTAGTCGTTTGCAGAGGATAGGAACCATATATTCTAGGTATCGTTCTCTTTGAAAAGAAGGTTATTTGTGTCGCTAATAGACGTCTTGAATGTAGAGTCACCGGTCTTTTGAAGTCGGGTGCCATGAAACCCGAAGACAAACCAATATGGTACGATATTTATCAGAGTTTCCCCCCGAAGTATGAGCCAACTTTTGCCCGTAAGGTCACGCCCAAACCGGTCCGCCAGTTATTCTACGAAGAAGATATGCAGCGAGCTGCCTTACACAAGAATTCCTCCAATCTCGGCATATTTTCTTTGAAAGAAACCTTTCCACCCAAGGATTATGACGCGGCTATTCGAGAAAGGGCTTCTAAAACAAATTCTCCTGAACAAACTTCATAGTATATAAATACAGTAGTCTCATTTTAACTTGAGCACCTTTCGATTTTTATTTTTCCCCTGAAGATCTGCGTAGGCTTTCGCCTGTTTCTTCAGGTGTCATATTTATGGGTTTTGACTTAATTGTTACGTTTCATAGCTGTAGTAAATCTAAAAAGTACGTCCTAAGGGGCGGCGGAATTGTTCAGTCTATCCGAAGTTTAGCATACCAAACATTTTCTCTGTACACTTACATAGGACGAGAACTGTCTACGTCTTCCGTAATTGTCGAGAGATTGTTATAATCAGTGTTCGTTATTTCAAGAATTTACCGTAATTAATGAATGCAAACAAGTAGTGTATGACTAAGTCAAACCTCACATAACTTTTCAAGAAGAAAAGATTATTATTTTCTTTCTTAATCATCAATTTGAAGACATTTTAAATAAATTGGCTGAAATGACTGATAAGAGGATCTTGAAATTATTTTTGCAAGGCACTGTGAGCTGTATTCTTTTTTTTCTTTTTTTTACTACACAACAAGCATTTGTCCCATTTTTTTCTTCCACATGCAACAAAAAAACGCAAGGGAGAATAGAACATTTAACGGGGAGTACTTCAAAATATCACTGCATGTCATAAGCCAAAATGGGCGTGGGAAACTGGTCTAATGAGTTATTCTGGTAAATTTGATCAACTGGCGTGTAATTTAGCAGCAGGAGGAGTCAGTGAGACGGGGAAACTGTCACAGGCTACTTCAAAAATACGAAGGATTATAGGTCGTGCTCTGCTACACTTTGCTGTAAATACTCTTGGTACAACGATTGCTGCAAAAAATAATACAATCAATTAGTATTTCGTTGTGGACAAAATGCGCGAACTATTCTCACCTTCTGAGCTTTGACTATTTTTTGAACAAATTCTCTGTGGTCCGCTAAGCGGCGTCGCTGGCCGCGATTCAACGTCGGTTGTAAGCGCGACGACCAGCGCGCCAATAATACCAAAATCAAGGATATTAACGATAACACAATTAAACCCGTCAAATGGTAATCCGCCGGTAAAGTATCCCACAAACGACGAATGGGAGACTGTTTGGGAGAAAAAAAAGAGAAAAGAGTTATGTACAACTAAACTACAACGACAGGAATTTGGTTACCAGATAAAGTCCCAACACTTCCGTTCCGCGTGTGCCTAACAGCGAATGGAGCAATTCTTGCGACACGTTGGCGGCTAGGAAATTGAGAAAGAGCATCGTGGGCACCAAAAAACCCAACAAACAAAACAAGACGCCTTTTCCAGACGCTTTGACATTGTGCCCCCTCGCTTGATTATCTTGCTCTAAACGTTTGTCGACCAATTCCGCAATGCGTTCACAGTCCTTTTCTAAAGTGTTCAGCGTGTTTTGGATAGTTTGATTGATCGTTTTCTCGACGTCGGTGCACACTTCGTCGATTTGGTTGACGCACCGTACAGTCTACAACCAACGCTGGTTACAGGCATGTCTTAACCAAGAAAACAGTCTTATCTACCTTGTTCGGATTAGGGATGTAAATAGTCGGCATATCAAAACCAGTTTTGTTCAAACCGGGCCGTTTACACAACTCCTGCACAATTTGCATCATCACCCTATTTCAAAAATAAAAAGTATATTAAAAACACAAAACCAATGTATGAAATAAAAAATAATAATAAATAGCAAAAATTAGCCCAGAGAACTGTAAAATAAAAAACATAATGGGAAAATTGTTTAAAAACCACTGAAATCTTAAAAACAGTAAAACTAAAAAGAATCGCTGTAAGAGCAAACACGAATGGTTCCTTTTTACCGACTTTGCTAGGCGGGAGAAAATACTACAAAATAAGGAATAATAAGAAATACAATTTTCTTGAGAATTTTCCTAAAACGCTAACGTCTCCTTTTCAATTCCCTTTTTTTCGTGTGTGTAACTTATTTCCTCGGACGTGGTTATTACCTTTGCCTATCTCCTTCATGACCGGCATCGTCGGCTTTGGACAGGTAGAATCGGAGGCGTTCAGGGTGTTGGAGGTTCAGCTGTTCAACTAAATTCAACGTTCGCTTGCATAAAGCTTGTCCGATGGGATCAAAGAAGACGAAGATGAGATCTGCCAAGGAACCCAACCATAAGATGGCTTCGTTGACATCAAAAGGATACTTCATATCCCCATCGACTAAGCCAGGCGTATCCACGAACGTCACCAGACTGAATTTCTTCTGCTTCGAGGTTGAGATTTCCGTCGCCAAGTAATCAACCACCCCTTTTAAAGTGAGGAAAAATACGCATAATTAAAACCTGTTTTTTTTCCTCGCTTTCGAAGTCTTTTAAACATAACCACCAAGAAATGCGAATGTTAAGGGGAAAAACAAGGCTGTTTGACTACGGAAGCCACGAGAAAGCCCTTCACTGGGCAGCTCTTTCGATACCAGAAGCTAGTGCCCGGGAAAGGACTGTCTCAACGACTCCCCTGTTACGGACCGTCTAAATAAAATGGGTGTTAATTTCTAGGATTGGAAAGAAGCGGAAGCATTTGAACAGTTAACAAAGCAAAACTAACTTCTTCACTCGAGACCAACTAAACCAGCGAGTAGCAACACTTTGAAGGCAACACAGCGACATGTTGTTGGACTGACTTGGGTCCATTTGCAAATGAATGCTTGGAACCACTTCACGCCGCCTATATAAAGGCACACGCGCCTAATGGGGCTTTACTTTAACCCCCCACATGTTAAAAGTGAGGACGGAAACTGTGGCTAGGGTATACGCGTTTTCTTATGGCTAAGCCCAAGCTAAGGTCGGACTGAGCTCTATCAGCATCCGGCATAACTTTCCTCAGCAGCGACACATCCTGGATGTGGATTGCTGCAGTGTTAACCACTACCGAAGGAAGTGGTGGCGTCCAGCTCTCCTCACGAAAAAATACATAAATATAAAAAAAAACGCAACCATGTCCCAATAAGAGACAATTCCGTCTCGGAAAAACGTTCACTTTTTCCTAGGCCAATTCTTTGAAGCATTTTCCTTAAACAGTCGAAAAAGGATGTTCGTTTATCTTTGCAAGACACTCTTGGGGGGACACAACGGTGGTTGATACTACAGTTCTCTTCCTTTTTATCATATCTTTAGACACCAGTCGTGGCCGTGTCAAGTCCCTACTTGCCTCGACTGTGTCAAACGCATGAACCTTTGCCGTCTCAGTTTTCAAGCTGAGATAAAAACAGATTATCGCGCTCCAGCCAAACGACCACAGTGAGTAAGAAGACCCCGTACAACATAACCCAAATACGATATTCCCGTTACCACCAACATGCGTACCACCCTCCCCCCTTCCTAACATCTGTAACTCCCGAAAGGGGCTATGCAAAGGCATTGGCATTAGTTAGTGTCAACGAGTTGTCGTTGCACTGTCCCGCGCGTTGAGTCATAGAGCCAAAGCGTTAGGAAGCGGGAGGCAAGGGTTCGGAAAAACTTACCAGGGATATCTTGGAGGGGTTTAAAGTGTGGATACAAATGAAGCGTCGCATTGCCCTGTAATAGAAAAGAACGAGATATCATTTCCCTACCATATATTTCCTGCCATAACATTTTATCATACCGTGAGAGATTCACGCTTCCGGCCACTGGTGACGAAGGTAAAGCCCTGCGTTTCGATAGCAACGCCGGTCCGTTGGACGTGTTCCTCGATATACCAATTAATAAAGGAGGATTTCCCCGCTGAGTGATTGCCAATAAGCAAGACGGTAATTTTCTTACGCGGCGCTAGCAACGTCAAACCGAGTTCCTGAGCAATGCGGACCAAACCTAGAAAATGGATACAAACAAAACCTCATTTTATTACAAATGGAAGGAATTTTTTGTTACAAGGATTTATGATTTCTTATAAATATATTTGTTAATAAATACAAAAAAGGACAGGAACTAGCAGGGAATTTTGATGAGAACTTGCCTTGATCAGGGTCTATATAAAGCTTATGGCATTCTCTCAAAATGCGTTCGTTTACGGTCAGAGTTGCTTGTTCAACGGTGGCATTTGCAGCGTTTTTAGTTTTATTTCGCCCTGTCATTTTCCTGTAAACAGAAAACATAATTTAGTTACGTGTGCTCCATTATAGTAAGGCTGCTCTATGGGCATATACTACACAGAAGTTATAAATATCCCTGTTACATTCAGCCCTGATTTACTCGTTACATTTAGGCTAACCTTAACTTCTAATTTTAGAAACAATACAAACGTGACGCACATGATTGAGATGGTTAGGATGTTAGGGATAAAATTAGGTTGTTGGGGGAAAAAATCGCTTGCCCGTAAAGTACTTGTAGCTGATATCGCTTTTTTCCTGTCGGTTTTTTCTGTTTTGCCACTTGTCAGACCGAAACGGACTAGCACTGCCCGTTGGACCGCCCACTAACGAGACACAGTAAGCTTGCTGACCGCTTTAGCGCTTCAGTCGACCTTTTCAAACCTTGTCGAGCGGGATATAAAAAAGGACTTCGACTAGAATTTAGCTAAAATGTAGCAAAACATTGCAAGTATTTTTGCGACTATAATAGTTTATCTTAATAAAATTAATCCATTAAAAGATGAATAGTAGCTTTTTTCTTAAATCATACAAAGTTATAATCATTGCTGTATGATTTTTATTTCAAAAGGGAAAGAAATCGCGCTTGTATTGCAACGCCACAAGATTTACAATGTGTTCAAGTGCACGCTAGTATTTGAGTGCAAAATATAGAATGATTGATACTTTATTACAGGGTCAAGTCATTTTTAAGGCTGCACGGGTCCAAATAAAATGTGTACACGGCTGTGCTTACCATGGCTCGGTGTGCCAAAACGGCCCTTCCTTTTTTCTCTCTCACTTCTGACCACTACCGCAACCATCTTCCGCCGAACTTAAAGAGCTGCATTAGGCAGTCAGGCCTGAACATAAGGGATCCTATGTACGGTATCGGGAAACCGCTTCGGTGAGAGTTTTTTTCAATACCGTGACAGAGTAGAGGAAGTTCAATAATGAAAGAGCCTCACGTAAGATCGGAGCACCTGTTTGTAAGAGAACTCGCTCGTAAGAGCATTAAGCGACCCCAATGGCGTAGAAAAACGTCTGGACGTTACATCCAGATGTAAAAGATTCCACGCTGAATATTTAAGCAACATATGCGTAAGGAATAAGGCGAAACCGAATCCAAGAGAAACTTCGCATGGATTTTAGTTTTCAGTCTATCATGATCAGTTTTGACAACAGGCGTTAGGATAACACCAATCATACATTTTGCGTTATAAATGAGTCGACTTATATTGTTTTCTCGATACACAGAAAACTTTGGGTGTATGGGGCGTGGCCGGAGGGGCGGTACTCGATAGGCGCTATGACTGCATATTACTTTTTCTATGTGGGTGGTTGCTGCCCTTCAAGGCCAAATATTACCATGTCTGCGTTGTACTAAATGATCACAAAGAGAAACAAAGTTTATAGTTGCAGTATACATCAGGAGACCCTAATCAATCAAGGGTGTCATTGGATAGCTTTTTCTTTTGGTTTATTTCACAAGAACTACTGAATTGAGCAGATCTTAACGATGATATTGTAGCATATTATAAGGGAAAAGGAACCTTAGAAGCTATTTTCGTTCGCTTTGTTGAGTAAATTCATCGATAACTGAAGTTGTTTAAGCTTAAAAAAACAAACACTTTCTTCGTCAATTCAATGCGTTGTAATATACCTCTTCCTCAACCGAGTTTAAATTAAAAGAAAATCAAGTTGATAATCAACTACTTTCGCGAAGAAATAGTAACAAGGCTAGCGAAAGAAAACGGCGCCCTATCTTTCCAAATTGTGGCGGGCTTAATCACGGGCAAAAAGGGACACTGAAACATAAGAAAGTCATACGAATTACTACAACGCCACCATCCTTAGCTTTTCTGGGCAATGGAGAATCATACGTTTCATGATTTATTTTCACTTTTTTTTGCTTGTTTAGCGGGGAAGCCTGTAGTATCCGGCATAAATTCCTGTATAATTAAATTCCTATTTTTTCTCAAACTATTATGCTACTTAGTGACCCGCGATCGTTCGGGTGTCATTCTCGAGTTGGCTCCGAGGTATCTTAACCTTTTTCCCATCTTCCCCTTTATCAGAGCTGGAGAAATTGAGTTCATTGAATTGAAGTTCAAATTCAATTAATTTCAATTGAATTTGAATTGATTTTGTCCACTGCTAATTTTTTTCGAATTGAATTGACTGACTTTGTTTGAATTGATTTAGGGAAATATAAGTGAATTGGTAAGAAATTACTCAAAAATTTCTTTTTACTTTTGACGCTGTACAGTAGAAGGTAATACAGAAGGAACATGTTTGGGGTCTTAAAAAACTCATAAACACTGCTTTTGTTCCCTCTTCTCCCGCGCTGCAATTCAATTTCCACGCCACTTGTTTTGTGTCTTACATCGTTTAACTTTTAATTCAATTTAGATTTGAAAATGGCCCGAAATGAATTGAATTGATTGACTTTAACAGAAAAAATGTAACATTATAGAATTAAATTGTCTTCAATTTTGAATTTCAAAACTGACTTGACTTGAACTCCAGAAAATAATTTCGAATTTCATTTGAATCGACCTTCACTTCCCTTTAATTTTCCCAAGTCTGCTTGTTACGGCAATGGGGTAAAAGGATTTGTCTACATGAAATCCAATCCGAACTTTGTATAGCTTCTTAAGATGCTAACCAGTCGTAACCTACTAAGGGCGACCCCGAAAGACGATTGCTTCAGTCGCAATGACGAAAGTGAGTATAATCTCTCAAACCTAACAGGCTGGTGGATATTCCGCGGAAGATGGAAACCGAGAAATGAAATGCCTCTTCATTTGTCACAGACTTTGCCTTGCTCGCCCATCTCGAAAACCAACAAATAACCACTGGCCCCCTTTACTTTTTGTTCTGTTTGGTATTGAAGTTCTAGCATGCGGCAGCAATTGTTCTAAAAAAAGGACGAACACCCGGATATTGAAAATCGAAGCCATACCCATACCGAATGACTTGCTTGGCATGTCCCTTCCCGGAGTCTCAACAACACCGTTTTCTTTATACGTCGTCCTTCACATCGAAGAACTTTCGCAAACTGCCTTTTGGTTGCTCGCCAGCTCTCTGCAGCGCCTCCTTGAGCTAATGTTATACGTGCACAACCAAGCAAGCAGTGTTCCGTGAATAAAATTTCCGATCGAGCGTCCGTAAAAAAAAGTCGGCAATTACAAAGAAAACCTTGTCGGTTTATCCCGTCCGTTCTGAAGAACCACGCTTGGCGGCACCTTGGACCCGAGTGCTTGGACTGTATACGAGGCCAGAAAAACGTAAGTGGTGCGGTTTCCTTGGCATTCATCAGAGACACTCACCTTAGTCAGGCCTTTGGTTGCCATAGCGCGACTGTTCCACCACAAAAGCTCAGCATGCCAAGGCAAAACCGATATACATTATGCAAATCAACAATGACGTCGTGAGGTAAAACTGATAATGCAAGAAACCCTTTCAAAGAGGTACTCGACGTCTCCTAGGTCGTCTTTTCCAAGGCGTTGTCCCGTATACAGAGCGAGTTGCCCGGGCGTTTCGCGGTCTTAGTTTGTCGCGTGTCATCGCCGTGTTGTGTATCATCTTATTCCGACGTCCCGTCCCAGACTTGGCTGCACTTGCTTCTTACTCAGTGATCGCACCCATCCCATTGAGCAAACACTGAACCCCAACACAGTTTGTGGCCCAAGCCAAGCAATAAAGTTTACAGCATGTTTAACATGTATGTCCCTAAAGGTGAAAAGCGCGATGTTACTAATTACAGAAGGGAAGTGACCGGTCATGATCGCTACAGTATGGGACACTCCTTGCTCTCCAGCAAGCCCAAACTTAAACGACGCTCGCGGTCAAGCCACCGGCGCGCTAGTTTAATTGCATCAGCGGCACCGATTCACTCGTCGACAAACAGTGTCAAGTCTCGGTCCGCTCAGAGATCTAAAGAGCGTCCATCCTTGGAACCCCCTGCTGACCTCTGTTCCCATTCAACCAATGTAGCCATGCATAGCCATAACAAGACATGTAACACATGTACACATACGTTTAGCAAGGATTCGGATGCCAGGGAAGATGTTTGGATGGGGATCAATGCTTGTCACCGGCGTGAAAAACAGGATCAAAAAGAAGCTCAAGACTCTCCTAAGCACGGAACTCGCAGCAAGCGTCCTGCAATCTCTCAGAAAGCCTGGACTCATGCCGTCACTTCAGGATTAGAAGCAATGGTCAACTTTTTCTCGTGTATGTCCATCCACAGCGTAACCAACTCGTATTTGGAAAATGTTCACCGAAAACATCGGTAAAACATTCCCCTATTTTCGTTGATTTTTCAACCCGATACCACACGCAGCTAGGACAACCCTTTGCTTTGTCTTGTCACGTGTCGTAACTGTCGAATGCAAACCCTGCGCCCGTAATTAACACCACGGAAACTGAGTTGCAATTTGGCATTCTCCTTACCTAAATGAGTGCCCATAAGGGCAACTGTATACCCCATTAATTAAATTATCTCCTCATGCGCATAATCACGCGCCCATCACGAAATGTCAGGCTCGACGGCACACTATTTCTCAAGAAGGTTTACAGTTGCCAAAAAAGAGACGTACAAAAAGGTACGACACAACAAGATAAACAAACAAAGCCCCGAGGTGAAGAATATCCTCCCAGCATTACACAGTAGTTAACTATCAGTGTTTGGGTGCGCTTTCATTAAAACTAATTGACTGCGAACTTGAACACTAGTATTGTTCTTCTTCTCTTCAAAGAAGTTGTTGCCTCCTTTGGGCGCTCGTGCAAGTGGTCTGCAGGCGTGTTCTTTCCACAAGAAAGGCAGACAACAAGCATTTTGTGTTGTAAATAAGATCAGTCTGAATTGCCTATCTAAAAAGAACAACTTTTGAAAAAAAAGTCGTCTTCCAGCGCTGCCAAAAGAAGAATTTCTAACGAACGATTTACTTTATAGTGAATCCTTTTTAATTCCGATCCCAAGTATAGGCAAGTGGCGCCGACGCTAGAACTCCCCCATGTCTTTTCGTTGTTGGGGGTTGGCAACGTCGGCGTCTCGGATGAGTTGGGCTAACAGCCAGCTCACCCTTTATTAGACGGCAGGTAGTGATGGGGTAAAGGCCAACTGTGGTGGGTTATGACTTACGACGTGCTCAACGAGGTTGCTTATCGTGATTTGTCTCCGTCACGGTCCATAAGGGAAAGTTTGGTGAAGTTTGCCCAGGCCAATTGCTGGTTGCTAATACTCCCCAACCTTTGAACATGTTTAATATGTACAGACGTCGTTTCATGACCCGACAGAAACTGACGAGTACCGAAAGTGACGAGGAGTTAGGACATGACCGTTTTAATTACATGAACCCCAAAGTTAACTACGACAAGTGGCCACGGCGAATTCGTCCCAAGCGAAACTTGCTGCGAACCGAGTTAGAAGCGCCCGAGACTTTGCCTCACTTGTACCGCAACCAGAAATGCAATCACTGGGGGAGGTGTAGCGCTTCCTCGGGCTCGGGTGCGTGGAAATCCCAGAGCAAAAAGTGTAGTGCGGGTGCCGATGCCGCGAGCTTATCCGGCAGCAGCGAGTGCAGTCACAAAAGTAGAAATAAGTACGATGCGAATTCAACTTTGTCGGAAGATCAAGGGTCGCTCAACAAAGTGTTTGCTTGCCTCGGAGTGGAAGACCACTACCACCCGTCTTTCAACAGTTCTAGTCATAAAAGTCGCTCGCATCAATTAGCCTTGCCCGGCAGGTAATTAACTAATCGGACACTTGTGACACCCTTATAATATACAAAGGCATGACACCTGCTCTGAGGTACAAACGCACGAGCTCATCCCATATGGTACACTGGAAAGTAGACGGTCAAATCTCCCCTCCCCTTATGCATAAAAAATCGACCTGCCGTGTCGTCATTTAGGCCACATTGGATCGTATTAATCAACGTGGGTCACGCAAACAAGACTGAAGCCTATGAAAAGGACGTCGAAAACGGACTGTACCTGAAAAATGAGCCCAAGTACCATTAGATAATAACGCTAGCTGGAAGCCCCCCCCCCCCCCCAGCTTTAGGTTTCCCATCAGTCGCCATCGCGAAATGGGCAAAGAAAAACAACAGAGAAAAAAAAAGCCTAGTGAAGCTTCGCATTCTAAGGTTTCAGTTTCCTGTCCAGCTTGCGGGGACCAGCGACGCCCCCGTTTGTTGTCTTACTTAGGCGCACACGGCACACAACGTTGTCTGTTATAAGCAATAGGGAAAAAAGGGAGGTTTTCTTCTATTTTAGGATTCCTAAGCTAACAAGGGCTAGACTTAAAGGTCAGACTAAATGTCGCATGTATCATACGCGTTAAGGTGCATTCTGAAAGACCGTGATTTGCAAAGTCTACTTTGTTTTGTATTTCTTTTTTTTTTGTCCCTTTCCACTTCCTTTTCCTGTTTCTGACTTTTTTCCTTCTTGTTTCCCGACAGGAAAAACAATTGCGATTATAATACAGTCCAAGGACAAGAAAATTTCGATTTGGAATTGGACAGACGATCCCCAGGCGATGTCCGCGAAATGGCAGCTCGTTTATGTCGGCAATACATTCGATGCTCGGGCAGATACACATTGCTCGATCAACTGCAAGATATTGGTAAGCAAACCCCAGCATCCATTGAAAAGAGCCTTAAGCTTTACAAAGAAACCCCGTCTAGAATGAGAGCACAGCTCCTTAGTAGGAGCTCATGGGCTCATTAGCTCATCAAGCTCACGTAATAAACGGCGATTCGAAGTGTAACAATTAATTTGATCTCCATTGAGGTTTGATGGCATTGATACACACATTCTCAGAATTCTGTCCCTAAAAAAACGTATTTGTCATCGGATAGGGGATGAAGGCTCGTATCAGATAGCTCTTTTCGTATTTGTCCCGTTTTGGAGTAGATAAAGCTCTTAAAACTGTGAGACTCTCCCTTTAGAGTAGATGTGTCATTGCTGCGTTTCATTTTCCCCACCTCAAGGGTGAACGCACCGCTTTTTATTTACTTACCGGTGCGGAAACTCGAGGAAAAGCGGGGAGAGGGTGGTACGAAAATGTTGAATCAAGTAAAAGATCAAGGATAAGTATAGAAGGTTTCTTCTGTGAATGTCAGAAATCAATACCTTTACGAACCGACTGAAAATGCCATCCTTGTTTCCTTCTGGAGGCTGCACGCGATCTTGTGCTTAGATACTTATTACGAAATCAGTAGTGGAGCCATTTCTCTTGTTATCTGCCCCAAGTCATCAAAGGAAAGCGAACACCTACATTTCCCAGATTAACTTTTTCCCCCCACCACGACTCGCTAAAAAGTTCGATATGCTAAAGAACTTGCTCTAGAAACCGTGCTAGTCCTTTTATTCACACTTTAGTATTCAGAGGTCTCCAAGCTATTGTTAGAATCTCGTTTCTTCCTCACTTTTCATTTTAAATTTTCGTTCTTATACTTTAAATTTTATTCTTCTTAATTTATTTGAAATTAATTGTATTTAACCTTTTTATTGGACTTCATCGATATTTTTTTTGTTATATAGTACAGCTTAAATCATTTTTTCCATTTATTACTTTCAATAGATTTATTGCAGTTCGTGAGTTAGTACGTGTTTTTACGTGTCAATATTATCTTTTTTATTTTTTATTTTTGCATTTCATTTTCTTTCTTTTTTCTATAATTTATCATCTTACTTTCTGGAATTTTCTATACTTGTGTATTTTTATTTATTTTTACGTATTTACGTATTTTTACGTGTCTATTTTATCTTTACTTTTCTATTTTTTATTATTTCACTTCATTTTCTTTCTTTTTTGTATGATTTATCATTTTATTGTCTGGCATTTTATATACATTTGCTGTGTTCAATATAGTATTGTTGTCCTCTTTTTGCCCTAACGTCTTAAAACTTGTATTTCTAGGTTCCCGGATTGACAAGCAGTGGTTCATGGTACGAGACACCGTTTTGAAAACGGAGCGTCTCCTTACATTAGTGCCCCAGAACCCCACAGGGTACACCCCGTTGGCCTTTACGAGCAACACGCAGGATGCAGTCTTGGATCTCTTCGCAGCATTGCAGCATCCGTATATTTATCCCATTTTGGATCTAGATTTTCTACCGGGTATCCCTTTATACGGCTCAGGCTGCGAAAGTGCACGACCAGTACTCGTCACGGTTTTTCCGTTCAACGGCAAAGGATCTTTGAAAGATCTTATCTATAGGGTAAGACGTTTTGTGTGTAACTCAAAAATTGGAAAATTGACCTGTCTTGTTTCAAGCCGATCCAAATAGCCCCATGGCACTCACCTAAGCCAATCTATGCTTTTCGTTCCTAACCCAAAAAATGTTCGCCATATTCCTTAGGGACTTCAGCCCTCCCATTCTCTCTCAGCACACCCGCCACTTTTTTGTGGGCAAAGAAATTCATTATTTGCGTATGTTGTCGTTGTCAAGAAGCAATGAATTTTTTCGTAGGAAAAACAAGCGAGGGCGGGTTATGAATTGACCATGAAGGACAGCCGGAATTGTTTAATGTATTCGGGAAAAATTATGAGGGCTGTTATCGATTTCGATGAGTAGACATTAAACTGTCCAGAACTCTGTGTAATGTCGCATAAAAGCTGTTGAATAGCAAATTCAGTGTGTTTGCTTTTAATTTTCTATGACTTCCTTTAGGTTTGTCAGGGAGTTTTCGGTCACTTGGCATGAAAAACACTTGACATACTAAAATTAAGGAGTTTTCGAGACCAAGTTTGACTTCAGTGACAATGTTAAAAAAATTTCATGAAGTTCCCTCCCAAAGAGCTTCGGAATTGTTGATAACTTCGGGCAACAAGACTAAGGTTAAATGGTTGATGCTACCGAAACTTCCGTGCAAGTTTGCTTAATAATACGATTCCGCCGATTTGCGGCGTTGGATGTGTGGTAGTGTCGCTAATGGCTGTCTTGCTCGTTTTTTTGTAAATGTTTCCTTAAAAAAACCTCTTTCATGTCTGATTATTAATGAAGCGATAGATCTTCACTGTTTCTTTGTTCAGATTTAGAAAAACGGGGGTACAGATCCCCATTAGCTCAATAACAGCAGTTTTCGATGGAGAACTCATTTGATTCATGACCTACAAACTCCCCAAACCGATAGCGCTGTTGGTTTGGACAGCTTCTACAATGCTAGGGGCTTATTTCTGCTAGGCTCTTTTCTTCAAAGGAGTTTAGGGATCTACGTAATCCACCATCTTTGTTCGCTTTTTGAGAGGATTATTTCCGTCAAAAAGGCTCCAAAAGTTAGTAAACGAATATAAGGGCTACAAAACTGCGTAGAAATGTTAAACCTTTGTGGAATAATTTAAGGAAAGTTTCCTCTTTGGGAACATCTGTTCCAACTTAATGCTTGAGCTCATAAAACTAGATAAATTCTTCTCATTTTTTATTCTATTGTGTTAATTTAGAGCCGATGGCAAGACGATTGGAGCCAGAAATACCGGCAGCGATCGGAAGGGCTGCCCTTTTTGCAAGTGCAACGATTAGGACGGCAGATCTTGGAAGCTTTACTCTTTTTGCAAGAACGCGGATTTCCGCCGTTTGGCCATCTACACTCGGGGAACATCATTATTCAGAACGGCGTTGCGCGGTTAGTTGAGGTTTACTTCCTCCCGCTAACTGAGAAAAAAAATATTTTTCCTACTCTGGAGTTTAGGTTAACGGGCTTTGAAAATACTTTACTGGGTTACACATCCCGAGTTTATCCCATCATCAAGAATTTATTGGATGGCGATGTGAGCGCATTAGACTCTGTTTGCTTCGGTAATGTATAGGACCGCTTTAATACGATAAAGAGGGAATGAAAAAGCCTATAACTAAAACAAGCATAAAAAGGACCCCTGTTCTCATAATATTTCTTTTTTTCTTACAAAAGGGCACGTCTTGTTTGAAATGTGCGCTGGTTACGAATTATACACGCCCAGGCCTTCTCACCGTCATATGGAAGACATCAAGAATTATCCACAGGTGAATTTACGTACGGAAGCATTGATTATAAGGGAGAAAACGATATGAAAGCCCATTTAGAAAAAGAGTAGACGATGAATATGAAATCTGTAAACAGGTGGTGGACGTACTGGACTTTATTTTCAACCATCCTAGCGGGAAGTTTCCCTCCATAAAGACGCTAACTTTATTGGATTTCTTCCGAAATATCGATCTTCGTGAAATGCGTTGCCCGTCAATCAAGGTATGGGCCTTTTACGCCAATTTTGTTTTTCTATCTATGGCCTTACAGCTGTGAGGGGAAAGTAAAAAGAAAAAAGCACAGCAAACCCCCTTGACAATAGTTACACTCTTCATTCTATAACGACCTTTCAAGAGCTGAGCAGCTAGTGAAGAGGAAGAGAAAAGTAAATTCTATTTCATTTTTTTTCTCTCCCAAATTTTTCTTCTAGAACTTCTTCTACCCCAAATTGTCGCTCGCTTCTACCACTCTGCTAGAGCAAGTTCGCTCCTATTCAACAAGGTTCATCCTATTATAAATGCCCTTGTGCACGTTTTATCATTCAATCATCTCGAATAGTGAACGCCGAAGATCACGCTCGGAAACTTTGCTAGAACTCGCCGGGGAATCAGACGAATCTTTAGAATCCATTTGTACAGATGTGAGGTACGTATCATGGCGGAATAAAGGAAGAAAAGAAATTACGTTTACATATTACAGTATTCTACTCTATTTTTCTTTCAAACACTTAAATCTTCTGTCTTTCTAAACTGGACAACTTAGTACCAGATTCTATTCAGAGGATGACTGGTTCATTTCCTACCATTAAAACTCGAACGGTACTTTTCCCTACTTTTCACCCAATATCTTCTTATTACTCATTTCACGTACGTTAGTGCTACCTGCTTGCGTAGCCTTAGACAACTGACATTAGCAAAGCTATACAGTAGCCATGGCATTGTAGCCAACTATACAGTAATCGGTACAAGAAAACGAACCCAGCAAACGACCCTACGCTAGCGCCACGGCAGTTTCGCGAAAGGCGTCCTACTCCATTTTCTTTAGTTCCGTGTAGTGTTCGGGATCTTTCAGGGAAGATCCGATCCGATCATGGTCGGATCTAGTCAGGTAAATAGTACGCCAAAATTTTGTTCGGTCGGCTCGAGTTTTATCAGGAAAAATATGGTTCAGAAAAGTTTGTAATTGGTTGCAGTGAAGCGTAGTCGAATATATCGATTGATTGTATTTGCTCCATTTCGATATATTTATTCATACGGCCATCTAAATCAACATTTTTGGGATTTAATTAAATAATCGGATTGGATCTGACCTAGGATATTACTAAGACCTACGATTGGAATAGACCGTATCCATTTTTTACTTGCTACTTTTGATCGGATTGGATCGAGAAGCGTTAGCAAATGATCGAAGACAATCTAACATCCGATAAAAATAAAGATCCGCAATGGGGTTTTAAATGTACCACTACTTGGGTCTAAAACTATTCCCGTAAACCACCACACCAAAGCTTTCTTTATGGGAAATTGCATTGTTGCCCAGCGTTATTGTTGTCCATTGTTACCCAGTTGTAAGAGCATAGAGCTGTTTGCTGGGGTCGTTTTTCAGTGTGCCGAGAATTGTATACTAGAGCGTCCTAGCCCACAGTCATATTCCAACGTCTTCACTCCCCTTTAACAGTCGATATCAATTTGCATCTGATTCGTCGGAAGATGACGCTTTATCTGATTCTGTAGCATTGTGGATGGGAACGGAGTTCAGGAGAACGTTTCAAAAAAGAACGGGCACCATACTTCAACGTCAGCTTCAGCAACACCAGCATCATCAGCAGTAACACCAGCAACAATTGGATCGCCACGTGCAACACATTCCCCTTCGCTTGCTTCTTCTTATAATACACCCGTTGTTTCTTTAACTTCGTTATTGCTTCAAGACATGGTGCCGAGTAGTACTACGGAAGCTCCTTTTCAGGTAAAAACGGATGATAAAGCGACCGGGATCTCTTTCTCTTACAAAGCTGCAAAAATAACAGATTTAAGGTCTAGGTAGACGATCATGAGTTGCCTTATTACCCGCATCCCAGCAGCAAACCTGCGGAAGCTTTTCATACGCCTTTGCAATCTCCTAGTGAAACACTCAATGTGGAAGTGGCTTTTGCGGCGGCATCATCTTTCGCCAAGCAAACGGCGCGGACGACACCAGCTTCACCCGATCCGCCTTTACTGGTTATAACTTCGCCAGAAAATTCGGAGACGGTAGTCATTCATAGCTGACGGTCGTGTCTTGTCTTCTTCCCTTATTATGAAATCAATCAGCTCCTATCACTGCTATGACATGTGCATGTATCAATTTCAGAAGGGAAAAAATAGACCAAATCTTATGGAGCTGCATATTATGAGAAATATACACGTAAGAAAAATTCGCAAAGGATATTACCCAAGTTTTTATACTACGCAATTCTTGTAGCTTTAGTTTTTTGTGTGTGTCTTTTCTTGTCAAAAGTTTTCTTTTGGGGAAATTTTCCCAACGTTCTTTAGGAAAGCTCTGCATAAGAGAAATTCGCATTTGTGGTCAGGCGCTGTTCACTGTTGTGACGAGATGAGGTAAATATGTATTCAGTGCAAAGACTTGTGCGTATTTGGCCAAATGTCTGTGTTAAAAGTCAGCAGAATATAAAAGGGAATTTATTTAAATTTAATATGAAGTTATGCGCGGTGTAGCCAAATGACAATGCGCCACGTAAGGGCGACACTTCGGGTACAGTACTGGGCAAAAAAAAACTATCTGAATAAAGGTACAGTGGCATAAGTCGAGGTCTTTCACTGCTGAAAGCTGTCCTAGTGTCCTACGTCACTTCCTTTCTAATCTTTTGAGGAGTGTCGTAACTTATCACCTTAACGGTGAAAGAGCGTGGCACAAGGGGCCCCAAAGACTTGGACTTGGTTTAGCAGGGAAAGGAAACAAAAGTGCCATTTGAACCCCATGTCCAGATAGTTTTTTTTTTTGCCCAGTACTGTACAACGGGAGAAAAAAAAACCGATTTGGCAAGAAATATTGATATCTTAAGACAGCTGAGGACGATAACGTGTCGCAACACTTTGTTTTTTTCTTTTTCTTTACAAAAAGGGGAGAAAATCAAGTATCGTGATCTAATCCATTAATTCCCTAGTTTACGCGGTTAATAGGTTCTATGGAAACATCACATAAATCGCATGAAATCGAAGCGCTTGCATGTGTAGGTTAGGAATGTGTTCCCGAAAGATTATTCTTATAGAGGAATAAGTTTTAAAAAATCTAATTTTAACTATCCATGCAAGTGCAAGATTATTGATAACAAATATTAAATTTGTACATTTTTTTCATTAATTTTCATACATATCGAATTAGGACTCACATGGCTTTTTGACTCACGTAGATCTGCTGTAGATTTATGTAGCATTGCACTTACGTGACGTATGCTGCATAGTTGGTTATTTAGAATGTAAGAATTTTCAACCGTGTAAAAATGCATATGCATACTATGGGACAGCGCAAATAGGGGCTTTACCATGTAAGACGAAACGAAACATATTTTTTATATACCTTTGAATCTAATGAGGGAGGACTCTTCAAACTGCTAGTACTGTGCCCATGAAGTACTGTACAACAAACTACCCCATTGTAACGGCGTAGTTTTAAAGACGTGGCCGAGTGGTAAAAAGGGAAATTGCCGTTACATGAGTACAAACAATAGGATTCTAGAATTGCACTAAGAAGTGGATTTTATTTAGAACACAAAAGTTACAGGATAGAAGGGAAATAAGGGGAAGCTGGGGGTGGAACCAGCCAGACTTGGAAGTGTACTCATGACAAGTAACTGTCCAAGACTGGGGACCTAGATCTTAGACAAGTCTGTGTTTTTATAGGGAAGTATTGCAATCTAAGCACTTCCGATCCGGAGCACATGCCATTCCGGGAAATGACGTAGCGCAATTTGATTTTGCTTACCACTACAACTTGCCCTGTTACACCATATTTAGACTCAGAAATAGACAAAAAGATGGAGGAAAACAAAACGACCGAAGTTGCCTGGGATATATTAAGTGGTATGAACAGAGCTGCATATCGCTCGTTTTGAAACGAGCGCGCTCGCTCGCGCGCTCGTCTTGAAATAGGCGAGCGCGCTCGCTCTCCACTCGCGATTTTCAAAAAAGAGCGCGCTCGCGTATATTTTTTTTTAAATACACCTATGTAAAAGTATAGAATATAAATAACTAAATAAAACATACAATAAATAAAAAATAGAGAAAGGGTAAGTTAAAAGATAAAAAGAAAGCAGTATTGTTTGATCAATTTGTGCTACTTCCATTTTTTATACGTTTCTGGTCTTACTTGGCTGTTACAGTGTACGGTAGCTAATCTAGTCGTTCCCGTTTTTTTTTTGTATGCAGTGCAATTAAACTTGTCCATTCTTGTCCTGTTTAAAGTGAACTTTGACGCATGTGTTTTCCGCTTTTCTTAGAAGAAATGTTTAAAGTAGTTGAACTCGAGATTTTTTAAAACTAATTAGCTGGCAGAAAGCTTTGGCCTAGGCCGTTGATAAACAAGAATAGTAAACAAGTTCATCTGGGTTTTAAGGCCACGGTGGAGGCAAAGCGCTTCCTACCCAATAGCATGGAGAGCTTGCGTGGAAGATTTCACGAATAGGTCTTAAAATTTTACCGAACTTTCTTTACAGTAAAGTTTTCGCACTTGACTAGCGTGTGGTAAAGCTTGGGTTTTGCGAATCGTACAATAGTAAATTATCTGGCTTGAAGTCAGATATTATCATTATGATATGATTATTCAAGCCAGATAATTTACTATTGTATGATTCACAAAACCCAA
>JAHZNP010001174.1:0-24750 GCA_020615345.1 Triops cancriformis
TCGTGAGAACTTTTCTATTCTTCTTGCTACCAGACTCCTCTGGAGCCATTGTAGTAACACTTATAATAGGAAAAAAGCAACGACAATAGGTAAACAAATATAGAGGTACAAACAGGCTATTTTGCAGCATCTGACTGGCGTCCGGAAGCCAAGTTCTCGTGTCAAGTGCATGCGTGCAGAGAGGGGAACGTAACTGCCATTTTTTTTTTTAAATCTCCACCTCAAGCAGTTCGTTGCAAGAGGAAGAGTTCGTTGTGCGAGTCATTTTTTTGCCCCCGCGCGAGTTCGTTGTACAAGTTGTTCGTTATACAATGCGTTCGTTAAACGGGGCACCACTGTATTTTCTGTCTAAATAAAGGTGCCATAAAGGCAAGTTCTTATAAGACAAAACTCCGCATAAGGCGAATTTTTCTGTCCGGTCCCGAGCCCTTCGACTTAAGCGGAGAGCACTGTACTTACTAATTGCCTTCCTTCCAACTTTCGGAAAAAACTTCCACCGTGGACATTCGCCTTTAGTAAAGAAAATTTCCCAGCCTGCTTCACTGGCTCGGAGAAGAAAAATATTGCCCAGAAAATATTATTTTCCTATCGCCTGAAGCTAGCCATAGGCAATTAACAGCGTAATCATAATCTTGTTGGAACTAATCCTTTTGACCTTTCACCTACCCTGGCTAAGAACTTCCCATGTTACCCGCTATTATATTCGGGGCAGCACATTTCAGGGCCTTAAATTCTGAAAATGTCGTGATGGATTTTGCATAAAAATATTCATCGGAACGAAAAAAAATTTGCGATAAAAATTGTATTTAGAGAATACGGGGAACTCAACGAGAAGAAATCTTTTTCCAATTCCTTCCAGAAGTCGTAAACTTTGTTGCATCCCCATAATTACCTATTAGATTTTTCGAAAAAAACTTCGTTGAGTTACAGATTTTGTAATAACTAACTTTACTGTCAAAAAATATTTTAAAAAATATGTCACAGTTTTTGCGAAATCCTTCACGACAGTTTCCCACAGAAGTTGCCCATTAAGAGAAAGTGGTATACAGTGGCCTTAAACTTAAAATTAGTTTCCATTTCGGTACCGGGGTAGGATTTTTCACATAGAGTGAACCCCCTATTTACACGGTAGATCGCTTCCACAAACATGCCGCGCAAACAGAAACCGCGTAAAGTGAACCGTGTAATAGTCTACATAGGAAAGATGGGATGTGTTCCATGTTCGAAAAACTTTACTCTTATCGAATTCCAAAAAAATACCTATTTCTCTATGAAAAGGTTAAAATCATAAAAAATGTATTTTTATATGAAAGACCAATAATATACGTATTTATAAACAATCATGCATATATCAATAAATACAAAATTTATACATACACCAAAAGGTATTCGTAGGCTATATATTGTATATCCAGCAAGTGTTGCTTAGGCCTAGTCTCACAAGGAAGAGTATGTGAAGCTCGCATTCCTTACATCAAAGGCGGCCATATTGGTGCCACGTTGAGTACGGTCTGTTGCCGAAAAATCTCAAATTTTGCGACTTGTGGAGTTGTATTCTTTAACACAAGTGAATGAAAAACTGACAAAGATGTCGAGGTATTACCAGAGACCGGAAAATGCTCTTAAACGTGCCAATGGTATGTATATTTCGTGTCTGTTTAAGTTAAAGGGGCACGATCCATATTGCAATGCAAACCTATGACAAGTTTCGCAACATATGCTTAAATACTAAACAACATTTTGTTTTCTTCCTTAAATAGAATTCATTGAGGTGGGAAAACCCGCACGAGCCTTGGATACCCTTGCTGAGGTTATTAAAAGCAAAAAATATCGGTCGCACTCGTATTCGGACAAAGTGCTTGAGCCGATTATGTTCAAGTATCTTGAACTCTGCGTGGATTTGAAAAAGTCGCACATGGCCAAGGAAGGGCTTTTTCAGTACCGCAACTTGTGCCAAACTGTCAATGTAGCATCGCTGGAAAGCGTCGTGCGGGGTTATTTGACTTTAGCCGAAGAAAAAACAGAGGCAGCCCGTCAAGAGTCTCATCAAGCAGTCGTTGATATCGATGATTTGGACAATCTTGCTACTCCCGAAAGTATTCTGTTGAGGTACTTCACTATTGCTCCATTGAAGATGTGATTCACGTTCCTTTTACTGTATTTTCTTAGTGCTGTAAGTGGAGAAGACGCTCAGGATCGCTCCGACCGCATTATTTTGACTCCGTGGGTCAAGTTCTTGTGGGAGTCGTACAGACAATGTTTGGAGTTGCTGAGAACCAATTCTCGTGTGGAAAAGTTGTACCATGACACCGCTCAGCAAGCGTTCAAGTTTTGCCTCAAGTACAGCCGCAAGACCGAGTTCCGCAAACTGTGCGATAACATCCGCACTCACTTGGCCCATGCTGTGAAGCAAGCCAACACAGGCCAGAACTCGATTAACTTGAGCAACCCTGACACCCAGCAAATGAACCTGGAAACCCGTTTATTGCAACTCGACTCAGCTATTCAGATGGAACTGTGGCAAGAAGCTTACAAAGCTATCGAAGATATTAACGGCCTGATGACGCTGTCCAAAAAGATGCCTCGTCCCCAGATGATGGCCAATTATTATCAAAAGCTGGCTTTGGTCTTCTGGAAGGCGGGCAATCATCTTTTCCACGCGGCGGCTCTCTTCCGCCTCTTTCAGTTGTCACGCGATCAGAAAAAGAACATTACTGTTGAAGAACTGCAAAAGTAACCTGTCGCGCATTGCTTGACAAAGACAGTAGAATTCATTGTTTTTCGTCTTGCAGACTTGGATCTCGCGTCCTGGTTGCTACGTTGGCTGTTCCGTTACCTTCTGCTCATCCTGAATTTGATCGCTTTATTGAAACGGAGAAATCAGCCGTGGAAAAAACCCAACGTTTAGCAACCTTATTAGCGTTGCCTCAGCCTCCCACCAGGGCTGGCTTAATTAAGGATTTGGTAATATAATCGCTGGAGTTATAGCGTACCAGAGATTAATTAACCGGTTTTCTTAACGTAGGTGCGCTTAAATGTTTTAGGTAACGTTGTACCTCAGTTGCAAGACCTTTATCGTTTCTTGGAAGTGGAATTTGATCCTCTGCACGTGTGCACAAAAGTTCAAACTTGTTTGGATTACGTTCAAAATGCGGAAGAAGTTACTCACTTGCGTCAGTACGTCCCGGCATTACAAGATATTACCCTCACTCGCTTGGTGAAACAGGTACAAAAGCAAAAAAAGTTGTTTAATATTATGTGTAATATAGAGCTGATTTTGGAGTGGTTCGTAATTCAACATTTCTTTGACGTTCTCCCGCTCTCAAGGTGGCTCAAGTGTACCAAACCATCGAGTTCAAGCGGCTTTTGGAATTGGCTCCTTTCACTACGGCTTTTGATATGGAACAGATTATTGTCAACGCAGCTCGTCATAACGATATGCAAATTCGCATTGATCATCGTCGTGGATGCTTGCATTTTGGGACGGATTTGTCCGAGTCTCAACGGGAGGATTTGCCTGAAGGACCCACTCTTCAGGCCATGCCTTCAGAGCAAGTCCGTACCCAACTGCAAGCTATGTACTCCGTACTCCATAAAGCCATCCGAACAGTGCAAGGACCCAAGCTGAAGGTTTGTCATATTATAAGTTTTCAATACCTGGAAAAGACGAAACTAACGAAGACCTTCTAGGCCGAAAGGGACGAATTGCGCGAACAAATAATAACTACCTACTTGCACACTAAAGACAGGGAACACCAGCGTTTGTTGATGAGACAGAAAATCATTGAAGACCGTAAGGAGTATATGGAGAAAATTAACACGGAACGCGAAGAAGAAGAAGCCCGCCGGCAAGAAGAAGCTGCTCGTTTACAGTACTTGGCGGAACAACGCCGCTTGGAAACGGAACGCATGGAAAGAGAACGTTTGCGTCAAGAAGAGGAAATTCGCCAGATCCAAGCTCGCCATTTGAAGGAAAAAGTGGCGCAGATCTCCCTAACCGCCATCGGACAGAAAGTTATCAAGAAACTTGAAGAGGAGGTAATGTTGTAATTTTGTTTCAGTATCGCCTTCTTTAACACACTCGTCCATGTTTTGTTGTTTTATTTTCGTGTACTAATGACCCATATTAGGATTTGGCCAAGCTGGATCCTGAAATGATCGTTGCTCGTCAAGTTGAAGAGCTTGAAAAGGAGCGTCGTGAATTGCAGGCTCGGCTCAAGTCCCAGGAGAAAAAAGTGGATCATCTGGAACGCGCGAAACGTATCGAGGAAATCCCGCTGTTGGAGAAGTTCCTTGAAGAGCGTCAAGAAAAGGATAGCGAGCTCTGGGACGTGCAAGAGACGGAACGCATTGCTGCAGCTATTGAAGAACGCAAGTTGGCCGTGACAACCCGGGATCGTTTAGCACGCATGAAAGAGGACCGCGATAAATTCGTGGAGCAAGTTCGCTCCGCGCGAATGAGCGAGTACCAAGAGAAGCTGTCGAGCTTTGAAAAACTTTTGAGTGAGGAGCGCAGCAAACGCTTGGCAGAACGTAAAGAACAACGGCGTGAACAACGACGTGCCAAGTGGATTCAGGAGAGGGAAGAAGAGGAACAACGCAAACGAGATGAGGAACTCAAACGCGTCCGGGAAGAAAAAGAACGCGAAGAGGCTGAGCGTCGTGCTGCCGAGGAAGAGGAATACATGAAACGCAAGGCCTTGGCCGATGCGGTGGCTGAGAAACAGAAACAGCGGGAACGTGAGATTGAAGAGAAACTTCGGAGACAAGAAGAAGAAGCGCGTGAACGCGAGCGATCCTTGCGCGAAAAGGAAAGGGAACCTGTCAGAGCCACACCTGTAAAAGAAGCAGCCACTCCTGGAGACTGGAGACGTTCCGCCCAACCTGCGCGCGACGAAGAACCTGCTAAGAAACCCGAAGTCTACAAACCTAGTGGCCGTAAGTTATTTGCCAGATGGTTGCGAAATTGCTCCCGTATTTTAAACATACCATGATTTTCATATTATTGTTATCATTATTTCAAATCACAGTATATTCGATTTTCGTGGATTATTATTATTATTATTGTTATTATTGTTATTGTTATTAATATTGTTGAATAACCAGCGTAGGCTTTCGCCTATTGCGGTGACATTCCATTCTTTTTTTATACTTTTACAATCACTTTTGGCTTTTTATTTATTTCCTTTCGTGTATTTATTGTGTTGATTTATTGTGCTGATTCATTTTTTTAAAGGCTGGAGGGAATCAGCTCGGGAAGCGAAATTCTCCGCTGCAACGCCACGCGAAGAAGGCGTTCGCGAGCGTGAACGTGATCGCGAAGAAGGACCTCGTGACTGGCGGTCTGAGCGTCCTGCTCCACCTCCTGAACGCGAAAGGGAACGTCCTGCACGTGACTTTGGTTCTTTAAGAAATCGTGAAGAGCGTGGCGATCGTGATCGTTCAGACAGAGACCGCGAAGACCGAGGAGGTCGCGCCGAGCGTGGCTACGATCGTTTCGAAGATCGTGGCGATCGCCGTGGTCCAGTGAGGGAAGAACGGGAACGACCCAGTGAAACCTCTAGTTGGCGTAGCAAAGCCCAACCTCGTGCCGATGATGATCGTGACAAGGAAAGGCCGCGCTGGGGCGATCGCGATACGCGCGACGTCCGTCGAGATCGCGACGACGACAGACCGCGAGGTGATCGTGGCGATCGAAGTGAATTCCGCCGAGGGGACGTTGGTCGCGGTGGAGACCGAGATGAAGGATACCGGTGAGTGGAAAATTATGTTCGTCTGTATCAGAAATGCCATATTCCCATGAGTTTGCAATGACTAACGTGTGTTGCCTTCTTTTGTCGGTGTTTCTCCAGGGGAGGAAGAGACGGAGACAAACCTAGGGAACGCGAAGCCGGAGCGCGTGACCCTTTAGCACGCCAAGACCGAGAGCGCGATTCGCGTGATGCTGGGCCGCCGCCAGCTGATCGACGCCGTAAGTTTTCATGTGTGTCAAAGGTTTCATTCACCGGGCGTGGGTTTGTTATTATTCGGGGTGGTCTGGGGGATAGAATTCTTAGTCTCATTTTTTGGCTTCTGGCGAGATAATAATGAGTTTTTCTTGTTGTATTTTCTTACAATTACATAGAACGAAAAGAAGAAGTTGACGAGGAAGGCTTCGCTACCGTGGGACGCCGCAAATGAAAACTTGAACTTTGAGGACGGAATGGAAAGAAAACTTGTGGTTCCCTTTCCCTCTTCGTATATATCTTTTGGATTTGTACGACTTCGGGGATTTTGAAAAGAAATGGTGGAGAAGAAAAAACTTAGCCTACCTTTTTAGCTTTCGATTTATTATCATGATTTTTTCTTGATTTTTTCCTACATTACATGTATGTCATTTTTTTGTGGTAGCGGTGGTTCAGTTAGGCGAAAGTTAGGAATCTGGACAATACAGTTATGAAAATTGTCTCAATCGAAACACTGAAATGGCCTAGTTGTCTTGGTGATAAGGTTCCGGGGCCTTGCACGTTTCAACGTCCTAGGGAGCGAAGGGGACGCGAGGTAGTTAGGTTAAAGAGGTTTGAAATACTTGAAGGAACATTCGTGCCCTGATGAAAAGAAATGAAGATCGCACATCGTCTTTTCTCTCGCAGCCTCTTCCAAGGAGAGAAATTCGGAAGGCAGCGTCGTGTCTTATAGAAGTGGTCTTATAGAAGTAGAAGAGGGGTGAGCTAAGGAAGTTGTTCGGGTGCAGTAGTATTAGTACTTTTGGCCTCTGTGTTGACCATGCGTACAACATGGATAAAAGGCCAATGCGGGCATCCTAACAGCTTTTCGTCGCTCTTTACTCCTTCTCAACCGCGGTCGTGTTTTCAGTGGCTAAGGAAACAACGGACGCGATGTACGTCGTGACTGCGTCTGGCCACAAACACTTAGCATCGTTACACTAAGAATTTCTTGACAGTTCTGGTCAGAGAAAGGTGAGTGGAAAACGTCTAGCAGTTTTAAGTCTCGATGTGTATTGGGTTGAGGTAAAATATCGTGAAACTGTGACGTCTCCCATTTATCAACCGAGTTCATTCGGGAAGTCATCGGGATTGCGTGCTTAGAGAACTGACCAGACTGATAGCTTTCAGCCTTTTTTCAGTTTTGTTTTTGAAGTCTGAAGTTAAATACAAGTTGACAGCTAATTGCATTGCTTGTTTGCCGGCGCGAGAAAAGATTATTATGTTCTTGTTCTTTCTGTTCGTTTTTGTGTGAATTAGGTAGACGGGGATGAGTAAAGCCAGGGTTTTGTGCGAACGGATGTGTGGTTTGGTGGTCTGGCTATGAATTTTTGATCCTGGGAGGAGATCCACTTATCGAGGCCCGTTTACTACCAAGGAAATCCGTGCTAAGATTGAGGGCTTAGGGTCCCTGAATTTTTAGTGTCCTAGTCCAATGGGCCTTACATTTTTGCGAGTGTGAAGCGTCATAGTGCAAAGCGGGCGAATGCTGACTGCAAACAACCATGAGCTCTGGAGTTAAGCTCGGGTAATTAGTGGTGCTGTTTCTGTTGACCGTAGCCGGAAGGAGGGGAAAATGGGCGGACACCAATCGCGATCCCACGTTTCTGATGAAGATCCAGGTATAATTGTTATGATGTTTTTCTCGTAGTAAAGTGCTCATCTCTGCATGGGGAAAACTCAGTTTCCATGCAAGTAGAGCAATTGGGACACTGCAGATTGTCTTCCTGACTTAATGAACATGGTAACTGATGACGATTAGATTCTTTGTATCCAGTGTATTGGACCCGTGCAATAGCATAAGCCAGCCCGCATTATGTTGTACCGGAGCTTTACTTCCTGGCATTGTAAATAGGTCGATTCGCCCTTTAGTTTGGTAAGGTAGGCTTCGAAAGGTGAGACACCTTAAGTGCCAAGTCTATGAACAGCTGGCTGGTGTGTTCGCATATCGAAAGTTGAAAGATTCGTAGGCATAATTGCGAGTGTTCATCAAGGAATCTGTACAGAACTGCTATATGTTTTAAGCCTACGTGGTTAGTCTACAACTTGGAAATCATTTCTTAGGTCTCTATGAACAGTAGTGAAAGTGCACGTACTGAACATGGCGCTAATTTACCGAGGCTGTTCGCATATCTTGGCCCGATTAACATCTCAGCAGTCAAATAAACAAAATTTTTACAGTGGATGCCGCGTAGCACATAATCAACTTACTTGCTTTCTGAGTTTACTGTCGTGAAGTCGTGATAAGCGCAGAACTCGCTTAACTGCGTAGAGAAGGTCTAAATTTGGCACTCCATTTTTATTTATTCGAAAAGACATATTAAAAGTGAGACACAGAAGGAAATATTCTACAGTAGATACCCAAGTATGCTAGTTACATTATCTGAGTAATAGTGTCTTCGAAAGTCACCGTAAATTTCATTTATTGCCATTTTTCCGAACCTCGTCAAAATCGACACTTTGAAAATGTGGTCTAAATTTGGCCTACCTGAGAAAAGGGCTACTAGCGCATTCAACAACCGAGTTAAAAACGGGAACCATAAATTAAAAGTAATTAAAAGCCATTACAGTCACGTCTGAAATATGGAAGTCATCGACATAGCTCGATAGAATCACATTAAGATCATTTCCTTACCACCGCGTTGCACGCACTACGTCTTACAAAGTCTAGCAGGCGCGTAATTTTTACAATTAAATAATTCAACAACCACAAAACAATTAACGCCAACTTAACACAAAATGCAAGAGCAATTAGGAGAACAGTTTCCTATAGATGATAGCAAATAATAGTACGTAACAGAGCTAAAAATGCATTTGGCCAAATTTAACGCAGGGGCCACGATTAAACCTTCTCCTCTATTATTTGGCCAATCTCGAGTCCTTGCATTGAAGTCCGTTCTTCGCAAAAAAACGATTTCTCTTTAATTCGACTGCACATTTTTTCTTTATTACCAAGAAGTACACATATTCTGTTCCAAAAAAAAATCAGTTGAAGCATGTGAGATGTAGAACTATTGAATGCTCACAGTTCTTTTTTTTACCGAGTTCACGGCGCACTTACAGTGGATGGTATGCTGGTAGTCCTGATATCCATTGTTTCCAATGACATTTGTAATAGTCGGTTGTACTTCCTTTAGAGACTGGTTAGGGAGGGCACACTGGGATAATTTCAGCCGGTAGCATGTTCCAGTTGATACTATAGCAATTCCTTCACTCCGTTGACGTGTTAGCCCTAAATATTATGTGTAATTTTGCGTACATGAAGACTTCATTTTCTTGTAAAGAGAGTCTTGTCGTTAAAATTCAACAAGTTGCATTTTTTCCGCTCTCTATTGAGTTGAGGTGGTCTTTCTTAAGATATAGATGATATCCATTTTGGGGATGTGATTACTCGAGCAACCAAACAGCAAAAGAACCCCAAAGATATTCTGTATCTTCGCCAAGAAACTGCAGATTGTAGCTAGGTATATCAGGCATGTAGATAGGTATATCCGTTTATGTTCATTTGTATGCTCGACTTACACTTAAACTATACGTCAATCATTGTACTTTTTGATTTTCTCAGTATAATATTCCCAGTACATATTTTTTAAATTATTTTTATCTCAGCGTATTAGTGTATAAATTTAATGGTCCGTAAAGGAGACATGGGACAGTTTGCACGTATGACTTTCTGGACAAAAATTCTAACGGATTTAGGAGCTGTACAAGATCTACTCCTGTGTAAATTGCGCGAACTGCACATGAAGGAAAAGAATTGTGGTAAAGAATAAAGATTGGGTATGGAAATCATCTAAATTTGGTTTTGCTGCCTATCTTGAAAGTAAGTCTATTTCCTATTTTTCACTGTTCAGTGTATGGTAGTTACCTTACACTGAACAGTGAAAAACTGTGAAAAACCATCACTTTTATAAAAAAAAATCTAACAAAGCGTAAGTTAGCCACCAGTTTCTCTTAAATAATTTTACCTCAGGTGTAGAAAGTCAGGACTTTCGAAGTGTCGTGATTCAGAATTAATTCAGGATCATGAAACTGAGAACGTCGTAACCAAGGCCGTACCCAGGGGGTGGTTTAGGGGGGTTTAAACCCCTCCTGAAATTTTGGTTTTATAATTTTAGGAGAATGCCCAAATGTCCCCAAAAAATGCATATTAAAACTACCTCCGAAATTTTCAAAACCCCCTCCGAATCAAAATCCTGGGTACGGCTCTGGTCGTAACTGAGAATGCACTTTAAATACATACGAACGGATACGTTGTTAGCTACATTTTAGCCTATTAGAAAACTGTTCAGTACAAAATTCGAAGGTGCTTGTTGGCCAAAATAATGTGAAAATGACTTATTTGTAATCTTTTCAAGAACAATGACTTCTAAAACCTAAAATTTTTCAAGCAGTTCTTTTGCTTCGCGTAAGCTGAACAACTAAGTTGACAAAGCGAGTCCAAGGCAGTCTCGATGAACTCTCTCTCATCTGTCTTTGAATCCGACGGAAATCCCAACATCGATGACTCGCATTAAGTCTTGTCACCTTATCTTGTTGCCTTTCTTCCGAGGTTCGTGTGCTGTCAATAGTCATTACTGCCATTACGCTGGGTCGTATAAGCGCTCCGCCTCCTGTCCACGCCCATGTTTCCGCAAGTCTCTTGTCTTCCGTTGTAACAGTGTGCGGGAGAGGAGATTCGTATCGACCAAAAAGATCGCCCTCGTTTTCTCTCTCTCTCTCTCTCTCTCTTTTTTAAAGCTTCCCTCCTTCTGCATTTTCTGCAGCTAGAGATTCATCCTTTTTCTTGTCCTTAACTCACTCCTCGGCGAATTTCCCTTCAGTACCCACAGATAAAGAGCGAAACCCTAAAAGGGGGAAAGGGACTTTCCCAAGCGGGGGATTAGAGCCGTAAAATGGGTAGCGTCTTATGTATGGTGAGTTGCCTTGGTCCTTGATACTTCTTTGAGGAAATTTATTTTTCTGGTACTAGCGCGAACCAGGCATGTTTTTTGGAGTATTTTTTTCTGTGACAGATATAGCCATTAAGAATAGGAATACATCAGTGAGGCCAGAAGAAGAGTGTGAAGAAACAAGAAACTGGAAATGGAGAACGTTTAACGGCGCATTCCCTGGAACGTCTGTAGCGGTAACTTGTCAGACAATTCTGCAAACCATAGCAGTCTTTTAGTGTGCAGCCAAAGCGCCAGGTCGCGGAAGTATTACTTTTCAGAGCCGGATACTGACTTGCAAATTTAAGCCACACTCTAGAACGAAGTATTGTACAAGGGTACAACAAAAAGTTCTTTAGCTTTTTACACGATTTCATTTTACTAAACTTGTCGAGAATTAGATTTTTTTCAATGTTTACCACTTGCTTGATGCATGAAGGCCTAGATTCGGGTTCGTAGGCGGTATCTTCGTCACGTCATTTGATACAAAGAAATATGTGGGAATGGAACATATGGAAATAGAGAAGAGCATTGTTACCTCATTATTTCTCAAAATATTGCTGCATTTGCTTCCAGGTATCATAGTAGAATTTGGTACTGGCAAATTGTGACTGATAGATTTGAATTTGTAACTACTATTCCAAGAAACGTGATAGCCAAAGAATGATGTTACCTTGTTCGGCTGGAATATTCCACGATTGACGACGGCCGTTTGTTTGCGATCCCCCTGTAGGCTACTGTTGATTCGGTTCAGGAAAACAAAAAGGCGAACATTGAGACGCCTAGACCTCCAAAATGTGTTACTAAATCATGCGTGAATACAAGTTCCGCTATAAATGTTAGTAAAATTACTATACAAAAGCTATGGATTAGGAGAGTAGGGATAATTGACCCCGTTTTATGGTTTTTAATTCGACAATTTTCTTTTGCGTTTTTCTCCTTTTCAGTTTTGTAATGAAGAGTGATACATTAGCAGCATTTACAAAAAAATGTTTACAGACATCCAGTGGCGTAACCAGGATTTCATTTCGGGGGGGGGGAGTTTCGGGGGGGGGTTAATATGCAATTTTTTGGACACTTGGTCATTCTCCTATCTTCCCCATTATAAAATCAAAATTTCGGGGGGGGGGTTCGAACCCCCCAACCCCCCCCTAAATACGCCCCTGCAGACATCAGAAGCATCACGGAAATGCGTCAAGCTTTGGTCACGGCCTTGACAAATTGACAATTCACGGTGAGTCAGGGGGGGGGAGTCGAAGGGGCTGGTTATGTTTTCAGTTCTTGTGCAGTACACTGTACAGTAGGGCTGGCAACGGCTCATATTGGGATTTCGGCTTAAGAGTAAAGATATATAGAGAAAATATGCCTGTGTTAAAGGGCAATGGACACCAAAAAACAACTTTGTCTTATAAAAAAGAGCTAAAAATCTAGTTTCCGGATATAAGTGTATTTCTCTCAGGTGCGAAATACTAACGAAGATATTTAGGAAATAAGAAATCTGAAATTCAAATTTTGACTTCCGTGACGTCACACTTCTCATGGGCGGGAAAAGGCCTAAACTTTGAAAATAAATATCTCAACGGCTGGTCAGAACAAATCGAAACAAAATTCTCTACGCTTAGAATAATGTGTAGTATAATAATCAATCAAAATCTCTACATGCGTCTTTGGTATCCATTGTCCATGGAATTCAAATTTGGACTTCCGTGACGTCACGCTTCTCATGGCGGGGAAAAGGCCAAAACTTTGCAAAGCAATAACTCTGAAACGGTTGGTCAGAAAAATCTGAAACAAAATTATCTGTTCTTAGAATACTGTGTATTATACAAATCCATCAAAATCTCAAAATGCAATTTAGGTGTCCATTGCCCTTTAAGCTGTGTGACAGAAACACAGAACGCTAACTAGGCGTCAATAGAAGTGGTTCCAGCGCATAAAGGGTTTTGGCCAGCCCTTTTCTCTCAGGGGGATTAGCCCCGAGTTTTAAGAAGGTCACCAAAGTTTCACAAGGAAAGTGCTGATGTTCCATTCTTTACTTTATACCGAAATCCCAAGATGAGCCGTTGCCAGCCCTACACTGTACAGTAATGAGCAAAAAAAACTGCACTTGCCAATTCACAGAGGTCTAATTAAGCCTCTCGAGGCTGATTTACATTCATTAAGGAGCGAAAGGGCTTTACCAATCGTTTACGAAGTGAAAGGCCGACCGCGAATTTTGAAAGCGAATTTCGCCTTTTGAGCAAAAGTTCTGACTGACTGACTGAATTGGTTGGAAGAATAGACAATATTCATTAAGGAAAGCAACTATATTTTACAAAGGCCACTTCAACGCAGTAAATAGCAAAAAAGGCTTCACTGTCGAACTAAAATGCCCGGTCTATCTTTACAAGAATTGCGACGTCTATCTCTACAAGAATTGCGACGTCTATCTCTACAAGAATTACAAGAAATGTGAGCCAAACAACAGTTAAAATATGGTGCAGCCAACACAGGATGAAAGAACTGGAACCATCAATACTTCTACATCTTTCATTGTATTGTTTATACCAGACTTGTGCCTAAGCCCCAAAAAAATGAACTTTAACAAAATCCAAGATCATTAGATTTTCTTTTGAGAAATCCAAATCCAAATCAAGACCTACGTCCTGCGAGACACAAAAATCCAAATCCAAAACAAATCAGGAATAAAAGAGCTTTAATCAATCTCAAGCTCTTTTAGGTGATTTTACCAAGTCTTGTCAAGCCTTGCCATTTATTATTTCCATACAAACATACCTAAGCAAAATAAATGCGCCCAACCCAGCAAACGTAACATATTGCTCCAATACAAACAAACGTATAAATAGCATAACTGCACATTTAAGTATACAATCTATTACATCTTAATTACGCAGAATACGTTTCAGAACAGGTGTTGCATTTTGCAAAGACCAAATGTTAACTGTTTCTTACACAAAGAAAACCCAATTTATACGGTACTTGGACCGACTCTCTAACTCAATGTGTCATAACTGCTACGCCGGAAGTATGAAAAATTCCTTGAAACGATATAAAGAAAAGCTAACAACAGCCAGAGAAAATAGCGTACAGTTTCATAATCTTTTTTGTACGTTAGTGTGAAGGGAAAATAATTAGACGGATGTAATTTTCTCCTGACGAGTATTCCAAAAAAAAAGAGCTTTAAAATCCGCCTAGAAACATCCGCTTTCTATTTAAGCCCTTTCCCAATCATTGCAAACGGCCGGTGCTCAAATCAAGTTCAAGTTCAAATCATTGCAAAAAGAGCTTGTCACAGATTTCCAAGCCTTCGCTTCGTAAAAAATAGTCTCAAATCGGACTTAAATCCACCTCAAGTTCAAATCGGCACAAGTCTGGTGTATACACTATTTAAATAACATTTTGTTTCAAACTTCGCGGTCTACCTTTTTGTATGGAAAGGGATTGGTTGAAGCTTCAAGCCCCTTCACCCTTTAATGAAAGTAAATCAGCCTCGAGAGGCTTAATTAGACCTCTGTGAATTGGCAAGTACAGGTTTTTTTGCTCATTACTGTACAGTTATATTCTTGCTGAAAGAGTTCTTCAGAAACTCGTAACCATAAAGAAATTCAGTATTCGCAAGCTTCGTAAACGATTCAAGAACGAATGAATGGATGAATGTAGGCAATCTCCGCAAAACATCCCCTTTTTTGTGAAGAATTTTTTGTGTGAATTGTGAAGAATTTTTTTTTTTACAATACTAAAGTGGGAATGATGGGGAGACTGAGGGTTGCGCAAGTATGCAGCTTTGCTAAGGCGCAGAATGACCTCGGGTTCACGCTGTTATATTTTTCGTGCATCATGAGCTCGTAAACTCTTCTTGGCTCGACGTGAGCTTGTTCGGAAGGACGTTGGCAGATCTTTAATTATGGTTATTGAATCATATACACTGTACTAAGCTGAAGGGTTGTTACGTCTTCGTTATTGGTTGCATTCTGTCATTTAGAATTTAGTATTACATGTGACTGCATGGGTTTTAAAAGTCATTCGTTTCTTTTTCTGTTTCCAGTTAGCTTCGATCATTTTCAGGTTCTACGTGCCATAGGAAAAGGCAGCTTCGGAAAGGTAAGTCAAACGAATTAACGTTTACAGATATTTACTGTTGTGGATGCCATTTTATTATTTCTTAGTTTATTCGTTTTGAACATTAAATAGTAATGTAATTAGCAAGAACTTTTTTTGCAGAATAGGCACTTACGATACAGTTCGATATAGTAATTGTATTTTTGAGGACCAGCATAAGCTTCCGCCTATTGCTGGTGTCTTATATTCATGTCGCTTATTACAGACGTTCCGTTAACAACATTATTAAATGGGAAATGTTTTCACGTGGCCTTTTATCGCGGGGTGCGAAACAAAAGGGGGTGGCAGAGGGCAGGGAAGGGATAGATAATTCTATTTATTATAAATATAACAGTGAACTTCAACCGACCACTTGTCAAGAATGTAGTGAAATAAGATTTGTTTAACTTTTCAACAGTGTGTTGTGTTTTCCATGCAGATCTTTTGCAGTGGGTAGCGTATTTCACTTAGCGATTATTTGATTTTTTATAAACCCAAAATATGTAGTCCGTCGATCACAGATTATGTATTTATCGACCTCAGTATCTTTCGTCCGCCTTCTCGGCTAACCTGTTAAGACAGTTTCAAATCTTACCATTCCAATACTGTGCTATCTTCTTTCGGCATTCTTTCATTGTTTATAGTAACTCGTGAATAGCTGTAAAGAAATCCTGGGAATAAATCCTCCTAAAGTTGTCCGTAGACGTTAGCCTTTTCGCAAAGTTTGGACATTGCAAAAACCCCTTTTTAATGACAATCCAATGCGAAAATTTTGAAATTTTCCCAGCGAGCTAGAACCTTCAGCAGAAAACATCCGATATTTTTATCTTCCTTAGTGAGGATTTACCTCGCTGGGGAAATGTCAGAGTTTTCGAAATTGAATTTTCGTCAAAAAGGGGATTTGCGGTGTCCAAACTTCGCAAAAATTCCAACCGTCTACGGATGTCTAAGGATCCCAAAACCGGGAGGTAAAAAGGGAAGAGGGGGGGGGAAGACAAGAAACTGTTTTTATTCATAATATACGTCACGTAGGTGACAAGAATGATCCCTCGCTGAGCTCAGTTGGAAGCTCGGCTGTAGTTGTTAGAAGTATGCGCAGTGTATTGCACAGGGACTTTGCACACCCAACGATAGTGTAGTTAGAGTAGGAAATGGTGATCGAGTTCATTTCATTTGATTAGTAGTCACCTTTCATATTGTCGAAGTCAGACTGTGTTCACGTCGTGCGGTAGTAAACACAATCATGCCGTAGCAAGAAAGCTTTCATCCGTTGAGTAAAAGGTAAAAAAAGACAAGAAAATCAGGGCTCTCTGGACTGCAAACATGCAAAGATTAGAGTCGAAAACATGTATTCACGCCTTTCACTCTAAGTCACAGGAGGCTTCCGCTCGTTCGTACAAGCCAATATGAGGAACCTCGTGAATTCGCGCGTTTCTATACCGTCATGCCGAGTACAAGAACCAGTCAGTTTGAGTTAGAAGCGAACATTTGTAGCAAAAAAATCATTTTAGCGTTAGTTCTACCATTAAAATTATGTAAAAACTAAAGATCGTGACTTAGGAGAACAACAGCTCATTTTATCTGGGAGCCGAGAATCTGTTTTTTCACTCTTTATTCTTAGTGAATTAATTAATTATATTTTAATTAAGTTTCCGGAAATCTTTCCGTGTGTTCTTTTTTCAATAAAAAATGATAAGCTGCAACGACAGGTTTCTGTTGAAACTTTTTTTCTATATAGTGTAATTTGAAGCAACTATTGTATTATACTTTAGCAGTTGTGTGTATCCTGTGTAGTATTTCAGGATATTCCATTTACACCCTTACCTGTTCTTTCTTTCTTCCATGCCAAACAAACATATTCCGTTTCATTTTATTGTTAGAACAAGCGTGTGTGTACATTTTCCCCCTTTTTTCTTTTGTGTTGCGTTGCACCTCAGGTCGATTGCGTCGTCATTTTTCTAAGCCTCTGGTGCTTTAATTAAAAACTTTGCTAAGGCTGAAAGATGGAAACGAGTTTCAGTACACCTTACGCGTACCATAATGGGTGATATAGATCAAATTTGGAATAGGAGGGATGAGGGTTGTACAGCTTCCTAACCACCTGGATACGGGGGAATACTTTACAACTTAGATCTCAAACCAGATTACCGAAACAGCCTTTTTGTGTTTTTTCTCGCATTGGTAGTGCAATACACCCTTTCATGTTGACGTGGGAAAAGCAAGGGGTACACTAATTTGAAGCAATTCGGTAATTTAATGTTCCCTGTTTCTCTCTGTGCAGGTGTGCATCGTTCAGAAAAAGGACAAACTGTACGCCATGAAGTACATGAACAAGCTTCAATGCCTTCAAAAAGACGCAATGAAGAACGTTTTACGGGAGATTGAGATTCTTGTGCACCTCGAGCATCCATTCCTAGTAAATTTATGGTTCTCTTTCCAAGGTAACATAACGTCTTTTACACCGTTTCTGTGTCTCCTCTTTTTCTCACTTGTCAGCCACTATTTCATTTGTGACAGAAATGGGACACTTTGCTCCCACACTGCATTGGAAACCTCTCTTTTTCCTTGCAGTTTCGAGCTTGTTGTAGGAACCCCCAAAATTAGTTGAAAATTGAGACCAAAGCGAGTTAAGAAAATTGCTTTTCTTGAGAGACTTAGCTGTCCAATTTCCTTACCAAGGATTAGGCAAGATCTTCTTTAGGAGAGAAGAAGGGGAACCATTTGTATTTGCCTCCATCCTACTAAAAGATTCATTGCTTCGTATGAGCCATGTATGAAAAGAAATCGGGTCTTATGAGGAGTATGCATCAATTTGGTTATACACAGACGAAGAGGATATGTTCATGGTAGTCGATCTACTTTTGGGAGGCGATCTTCGCTATCATATTCAGCAAGATGTCATCTTTACAGCCGAGTCCATACGGCTTTTCATGTTGGAACTGGGATCGGCGTTGGATTACTTAAAATCCAAAAACATTGTACACCGGTAAATAAACATACATAAAAAACTGTAGCAACGTGTTCCCCTTACAACTCGACATATTTGCGTTGTGTTTTATTTGTTTTGTAATATGAAGGGATATCAAGCCAGAGAATGTCTTACTGGACGAGGAAGGACACGCCCACTTAACAGACTTTAACATCGCCACAGTTCTCAAGCCTGGTCAAGGCGCTACCTCGGTTTCCGGAACGAAACCATACATGGGTAAACTTACTCCTTTTCTTGCTCTCTAACAAAGATGTGCCACTTGCTGTTTGTTTTGTGGTGAATGAACCTGGTAACCTGCTTTTTTCCTATACAAAAGCCAGGACTCACCTAGGAAACCAATACTAAACCAAGCATGAAAAAGAAGAATTTCTGTCTGTTTCCAATTACTGTTACTGCGCAATTCTTTCACTGTTGCTTGGACACAGTTCTGGGTCAGCTGTGTGCAGTCTCCAGAGGCTTTTCAAGTAGATCTTAAGATTTTTTTCCCCCCAGCACCTGAGGTTTATGAATGCGCTACCCGGTCTGGTGCCCATTATGGATTCGAAGTGGACTGGTGGTCTTTGGGCGTGTGTGTCTTTGAGCTAAGTACCGGCAACAGACCCTTCGATATCCACTCCGTCACCAGTGCAGAGGATTGCCTCAAATTATTTGCGAAAGGCTATTATATGCCGTCGTGCGTCTGCCCTGAGTTGCAGCATCTTTTGCGGAGAGTAAATGAGTGTTTCCGGTGTGTTTACCTAACTGTACCAGTCTGGGCTCTTTCTTTCAGATGTTGACAGTGAATGTCGACAACCGACTGGCTTCGTTGGAGGAAGCGTTGACTACGCCTTTCCTTCGCGGTGTGTCTTTGAACGCTGTGCTGCAGAAACAGATCACTCCTGCTTTCACTCCGCCGAAAGATCACCTCAATTGCGATCCTACGCTGGAGCTCGAAGAAATGATTATGGAGGCCAAACCTTTGCACAAAAAGAAAAAACGTTTGCTCAAGCAGCGTTCACGCGTCGACAGTGGTTGGAAAGGCAGCTCAATAATTCGGGAAACCATGGTAACCTTTTTCAGTAACGTTTCGTTTTAAGTGATTAAAACACTGTTGTTCTCTCGCAATTTGTGATTCGGGAAACCGTAGGGGCCACTAGGGACAAAAGTGAGCGCAGAAGAATCCTCGTTCATTACATTTAACCGAGAGCACTTAATAGTGAGACAAGCAAAGGAGACCAAAGAAAAAGAATGGGAACAAGAACTGCTAAACGCCATGGAAAATTCAGATCCGTTACGAAGTGCGACGTTAAAAGAGAATGATTGTGGGTCAGTGCTATGCGACACTAGGCGTACGTTGTGCCGGATTGGCAGCCCAAAAAGTACTAGTCCCCGGAAAATCTCCTTGAACTGTGCGCTATCGCCTCGGACCAAAGACAAGACGAGTATGTGGGAAGATGGGACCAACGGTCGTTTTTCGCCGCAGCTCCTTCACTTGAGTCCAGGAAACAGTACTCCCTTCTTGGGATCACCGCGGAGTTTGCCCAACATTACTTACAAGAATGTCAAAGCACGGATTGCTGGATCACACCGGACAGCTATCAAAGAACGGAGGGAAAGTCAACAGTTATCAACCGAAACCTTGTCCGCGTAAAATTGATAATCATAGACTGATATCATTCCTCCTAAAGCTCGCAAGCTGTACTTACACAAACAGTATTTCGCGACCTCGCCTTTCTCGTGTTTCCTCCCACTATTCCTATTGAGTATGGGGTAGATTATAGATACGGTGATAAGACGATACGGCATCTAGGCACCCGAGATCTTGTCGAACGACTCCGTACCATTACTCAGTCTTACCCGTGGTGTTAATTTATTTTCGCAGCTGAGACAGCTCGTAGCCTAGCGTTTGCAGTATATAAGCGAAGGTGCCGAATTCTTTTGCTGTGTACTCCAAAAAGTGAAGAGAAACATTAGTGTGAAGAACACCGAAACAGTGCCTAACATGTGAAAAAAGTGAGTTGCGGCTCCAAATTTCGTCGTGCCAAACACTTTGCTTTTTGTCCGTCTGCTATCTTCTGTATCATTCTTTCGTGTGAAAGTCTGTGAATAACAAGACATAAAAAATAGTGCACGAGCACTGATAAAGTAGCCTATTCGGTTCCGTAGATCGACACAAAAGCTAAAGCGGGTATTGCGTCTTTCCGGCAGCTTGATCAACCAAGGGCAACTATAGTGACGAACGTGACGTCATGTATCGTCCTTAAGAGAATACACAGAATCTCGCTGTAACGAACCTCTTAAGAGACATAAAACTATTCGATATGTCCGGAATTCCTTAATCGTGGACGCATTTCTTGCTAACCTTCAAAATCCGGGTCATTTTATCTCTAAAATAGCCAACAATTCGTCATAAGAGTTCGATATAGCGAGATTCTACTGTGACACCCCATCTCCCACTTTGGCCTCGTTTACCTTAAGTGTAAACGTTTATGGACAGATGGGACTTTTTTTATCCTCCAACTGGGATAAGCCAACTAGAACGCTTGCGAGAACAATAGCGACGTTCAGTTTCAAAGATAGTGGAAGTGAGCTGGATGTTTATTCCACAGTGCGCTTCATTATCGCGTGGCTAGATTTGCTACCGTAGAAATCGCCACTATACATCTTATTTATTACAGCAGCTTTGTACCTCTTTTATAAAAACATTTCAAGGCGTTCCTAGTAAGGCGGTTAAACACAGAAAACACATTGACAACTGTTACATGCTACGCAAATCCCAAGCGAACACGGTTGGACACCGGTATGCTGTTCGCAGTTCATCCTTTTCGGAAGCTCCGTAGATCTCTAACTAGAGACTTCCGTTAGAAGTCAAGAAGTTTTGTTTATGTTTGAAATTCAAGGGCAAAACACTTGGTTAATTTTCCGGTTTTCAGTAGCGCTAGCAGCAAGTGTACGAGTGTTCATCCACGTCGTAGTAAGATGGTTTGAACCACGTCATTTAAAGTAAGTTAAATCTCATACCGTTTGGATCTATTTAAGGTAGGATTGGCATGGGTGAGTCATTATTGACAAAGGAAGGTTGTTCTCCAGTAATTATTTTTTTTCCTGACTGATTCGCTTTCTTTAAGCTAACCCGTTTCTCCTTCTCTCTCCCTCTATTCTTAAGCAAGTTACGGCACCGAAGCAGTTCTTTATTCCCATTTGGCACTGGGCAACCTTGCTTCTCCTGTATTTGCATCCCAACTCGTTCTTGTAGCATCTGGGGATCAATTAAAACTGACCATGGCGTTCTTAGATATACTTATTTTTGTGGGAGTAACCGCCCTTACCATACCTTCCATGTTGCTTATACTTGTCGTCGTTTTACTGACCTATTGTGGCTGGTCTTTGGGAGTAAGGAGGAAATATGTGCAGCTGCTCTTGAAGCTATTCGAGGTAAAACGAACTTTGTAAACATTTACCCTCACTGTAACTCATGATTAATCTTTTTGACTTGTATAGTTTGGGAAAGGAAAAATCGAAATTGCTGAAAGGCAACGTAATGAACAAGATGAAAGTACAGTTCCTGAAACTCCCATGCCTGTAGTTTCCAACGGATACCCTGGCTTGCATTGCAATGGAACCGCAATTCTTAAAACGTCAACCTTGGTGGCACCTGATAAGCCTATTTCACCCTCCAGTTCCAAACAGTTCGAAGAGCCCATAGAAACTGAGGACATACCCGTATGTTTTTTGTCTCTTATCCTTATTTTTCATCACATAACAATATAATCGTAATTTTAATGTTTATTTGTTTCGTTACGTTGCAGAACACTCCCTTACCCAGAAACAGGTCGTTTAACACACTCAAACGGGATTTTCACCTCTCGGATATTTTTGAGTATATCACAGCTGGTATGGAAGCCATAATAGAAGATGAAGTCACACAGCGCTTTATAGCCCAAGAGCTACCTGTAATATTTTGCGGCCTGTAAAACGAGCTTGGGCTGAAGTAACTTCTTTGTGTCGCCTTTAGTCCTGGAACTTGCTCACTCGGACTAATCGCCAGTACGAGTTCATCAGCGTGCGGTTGACGATCATTTGGGTTTTAGGTTTCTTGGTCCGTTATTTGGTACTTCTCCCTTCTCGAGTCTTCATTTGCTTCGTTGGGGTAAGTTTTGTAGCCAAACTCATGTAACGGTATAAGTATTCTACAGAAAAGAAGCTGTTTTATTGTACACCTATTATAAAATATACTTTATCTCATGTTGCCTGATGAAGTATAAAGGATTAGCAGTTCAGGTGTGTTAAGGCGAAGACAACGATATCCATGATTTTCTTCCTATGTAGATGATGTGGCTTACATTAAGCACCGCCATTATTGGCTGTTTCCCAGAGTTCCACTGGAAACGCCGGGTGTATAAGTTTGTGACCTATATTGCCTTCAGAATTCTCATGCTAGCGTATACGGGCATTGCCACTTATCACCAACGACAATATAGACCTACCAATCAAGGCATTTGCGTGGCCAATCACACATCTCCTATTGATATAGTCATCTTGGCCTGCGATCAGTGCTACGCTCTGGTACAGAAATAGCCCATTTGCGTGGGAATTTTCTCCGTAGCGAAAAGCTTGCCAGTCGTAAAGGGGAAAAGCCGCATTTGATATTTGTTGCTAAACACGGGCCAACATGTTTGATTTTTGTTTTTGTCGATCCGAACTATTTGTTTGTTTCCTATTTTTTGTTATCAGGTCATCTGGCTAACACTGTGTATGGCGATAGTCGGTTACCTTCCTGAGGGGCCATTCAAACGTTGGGTGTACCTGAAAACGTCTATAGTGTGCTTCAACTTTTTGTCGTGTGCTCTGTCCTCTGTCATAACTTATCATAATGCAGAAAACAAGCCCAAGCAAGGGATTTGCGTGGCGAATCACACATCGCCTATCGATGTTCTTGTCTTAGCCTGTGACAATGCTTACGCTTTGGTATGTTGAAAACAAAAGGCTTTCAGACTTCTACGTCGTTTCCTTGGGTATATATGAATTTTAATTTGGTATGGTTCGGCTAGATTGGCCAAAGGCACGGAGGATTCCTCGGGATTATCCAACGCGCCCTGGCTCGAGCTTCATCGCACATATGGTTTGAACGATCGGAAGCCAAAGATCGAGAAGCTGTCACGCGAAGGTAACGTCACCAAAAGTTCAAGCACGTTTTAAACAAGAAAAAATGTGGTAATGGTTCTAGATTGAAGGCTCATGTGGAAGACCCTGATAAACTGCCCATTTTGATCTTTCCGGAAGGAACCTGTATCAATAACACATCTGTCATGCAATTTAAGAAAGGAAGCTTTGAAGTAGGAGGTTTAGTTTATCCCGTAGCCATTAAAGTAAGTATTTTCTGGAAAGTAAAGAAATGAGCGATAGACCTATTTGTCATATAAATGTAATTTTAGTCGATTCATTTTATGGCTCAGTGTACTCATTTGTTTCTTTTCGCTTGTAGTATGATCCCCGGTTTGGAGATGCTTTTTGGAACAGCAGTCGATATTCCATGATTCAGTACTTGTATATGATGATGACGTCATGGGCCATCGTTTGTGACGTCTGGTATTTGCCACCGATGTCCAGAAGTGAAGGAGAAAGTGCGATAGATTTTGCGAATAGAGTAAAAGCCGAAATTGCCAAACAAGGTGGTTTGGTTGATTTGCAGTGGTAAGTTGTCCTTCGCGTTCGTGTGGACGTTTTTAATGTCGTATTTTTTTCCAGGGATGGGCAATTAAAGCGTATGAAACCCAAAGATGATTGGAAGAAAATCCAACAAGAGAAGTTCAGTGAGCGGTTTAAAGTCGAATGAGAGACTGAGCTGGTGCCAAGGGAAGAAACATGTTAATAATAAAAATATCCCGAACTGCGCGCAATGCGTCAATTAATGTGTGTATGTGTGTGATTCTACTACGAAAAAGTTTACCGTTTTTCCTAGTAATTGGCTCGTGAGTTTTAAATGGCGATATTGAATGCATTGGTTTACATGGTGGGGCTTTCACTGTTTTCAACGTGCTCTTTGGTGTTTCGTGTTCTAATGAAGGGTCGTTACGGCAAGTAGTTGCATGACCGCGGGAAAATTAAGAAGCAATGCAGACATAAATGGAGCTCAGGAAAGTTTTTTTGTGATCCTTGTCAAACTCTTGCCTTAATGTACTCTATTTTTCTTAGGAAAGTTGATGTTTATATCGAATGATTTGTATCGTATGCACAAAATTGCATGGACAGGACAATGAAAAATAGAAACCAATTTATCCCGAAACGCTAGGCTTTTACCGCCATGTAGTTCATATTTCAACTTGAGAGGCGCTAGTCTCTACAGGAGGAAACTTCCAACTTGGTCTCAGCTGTATAGTGCCTCATGCGGCAGTCCCCCCGGAACGAACTGGAGGCCTTGATGTAGATAGTAGCAATCCACAAAGGACTGCCTATTCGCTTCCAAGCCTTTCTGAGATGACGTCAATAGCAGTAGCATGGGCCCTTGTATTTGGACAAGGTGGGAATCACGTGATGTTTGCAAATGGCGGATCCTTTTTATTATATATTTTTTTTTATTTTAAATAAAGAAAAACTTCACGAAAATGGCTTTTATTATTACTAAGATTATAATTTTATAAGGTAAATTATTTCCTTCCAGACACAAGCAGAAAAAGCTTAGGATCATTTAAGGCTGCTGCATTTTTAAAAAAATAAATAAAATGTTTTACTAAAATACTAGTTATTTTTAAAATTCTTCCGCCTTGCT
>JAHZNP010001175.1:0-24683 GCA_020615345.1 Triops cancriformis
ATCAAGTTCATGGTAATAAAACTCATTTTCTGCCATGCACGTGCTACATTCATTTGGTTTGTAAATTTGTTATGTTTCTTTGGCGCCACCGTCAGGGGTTGACGGCGTAGTCAGTCTTGAACTGACACCATTATCGTCCATATTTGCCTCAGTTCCTTTCAGGGGGTTGACGGATCCGTCAGTTTGCACGACAGACCAATTTGTTCCTTGGAAAGAATGCGTTCCTCAGCTAACAGTATTCTGTACAGTGTCGGTTGGAGACCGACTACGAATGGAAGGGTAAATTTGTTGACCCTGCTAATTGCTCTATTGACGTAACGACCACGTAAAGTCCGTTTGCTGTGAGCGTACGATTACGTGTTTTAAAGTCAAGATTATAGTCTACGAATCATGTCCTAATAATGAGCCAAAATAGTCGTTACGTTGATTCCTTGTTTATTTGCGGCTTGGACACCCAAGTAGGATTAGAACCAAATCCTTTGCTCAGTAAGTGGAACTCCATTTTTCCCCTTCAGCATATATGTGTCCTATTTATTCTGATGATTTGTTTCCTTCTTTTGCCACCGAAACCAACAGAAGACCATAATGCCGCCGCACCACCGTTGGAACGCTTTTACCAATCGAGTGTCCTCGCACATTTCCCTGAAAGTCATGGAGCAGTTAATAGAAACGCCGTTAATATGGTATTAAAACAAACAAAAAAGGAACGTTCCTTCTCCTGATTCTTACGACTTAGCTTTCCGCGTGTTTCTTTTCAGTTGTGCATGCCGAGAGGCTTGTATTTCCGCGTGTGTCCCAAAGACAAAGGCGAAGAATGTCCCGATGGAGAAACGACCACTTTCCACCCGTTCATTATCACGAGCGAAAATGGTTCGCAAATTCACGGTTACTCGTTAACGTGTTGGGAACAAGTGCAGGATCTGGGGATTCTCAACGCCATGGTTTCCCTGCAGGTGACTTCTCTTTCTTTGTCCCTTATTCTGTTGCCATTTTTTACAACGTAATTTTTCTTCCCTTTCGTTCTTTTTTCCTGTTTCCCAGGAGTTTCTGCGTATATATTTATTATTTGAAAGTTTCAGGAGATGTAGTTAATTTATGTATGAGGGATATTGAAGACGTTTCGTTGGTTGATGCAAGAGTGAAAGCTGATGATTTTTCTGGTGTTCCAGACGATGCACGTGGCGGAAACCAGCCCCAAATTTCCTTTCTTGGCCTCTCAGCAACACCAGTCGTCGACGCATTCGTTGCCAAGACACTTCCGCGTCAAAGCCAGTGAGCTCTCACATTCCCCGTCTCCGCTAACCAGCGCGTTCTTTCACTTCGATCCCGATCGACACTGGCTCTTGGCCTCCAAGTGTATCGTTCTCGTCTGTACCTTGCCTTTAGTTCATTCCGCGCGGGCTTTACTCAACCATGTTTACAAGTAGGCTCTTGGGCTCCACTGGCTGGGCCATCCCTTATTTTCTTAGCGATTCTTAACGCTTTGCACTCCCGAGTTTTTGGTGTTCCTGCCTGTTTCAATCCTGCGCCAAAAATTGTGTCGTTTCTTTTGTCGGGTAACACTCTGGGAAGTTTGCTAATCTGTAAAGATCTGGAAAAAAACTGCTAATGTGTTGGATTTTGCGCGAAACGAGCTTTTTCATGAAGGACATATTTTCAGTATTTTTTTATAATTTATAATTAATGACTATTTTCAATAAGTTTGCGTTAGAATTGAGTATTTTAAAATTTTCAATAGATTCTTTGGGATTTATCTCTGAGTTAGGCGATTTTGTACTGGTGTTGTAACGGGTTTCTCCCTCGCAGGCGGGAGTTTGTGTTGTTCGGATCAGGGAGGAATTATGTCAGGGATTCGTGCGTTTGACAGAGGCTTAATTCTTCCTGTTTACTTCTCAAAGGACTTTACACTCGAGTTTGTACTCGTCTCACGTTACGGTCCATGACGTCACGACAACCATGTATCATCTGCTGTATCATATTACGTTGCCCAGCCCCAACCACGCCCTGCTCTACAAACCGGGTCCAAGTGTGTTACAACGGCCCGCCCTCCACCTGGGCGAGCTGCCCCTTTGCGATTATCCTCTCAGGGAACTGTTCAATCTCTTCCGCGCCGAAGCGGTCTTGCAACTCCTCACAAGTATCTTACTCGAGCACCAGATTCTCCTCTATTCCAAAGGTCAATTCACGAAATTTTGCACGCTTCGTACGAAATTGCAGGAAGACTGACACCTTCCTGAATGGGAAGCAATTCTAGAAAGTTGACACTTTTCTCAGCGACAAAGCTTCAAAATGTCTCTGATTCATGTCTTGGCTCTTCTCCTTTCCAGAATGCTACCGTTTGATGCTGGTCGGCGAGTGTCTGTCGGCCCTCTTGTGGCCTTTCTCCTGGTCACACGTGTACGTGCCCATCTTGCCCGCGGCGATGCGCCATTTCTTAGATGCGCCCGTACCGTACATCATGGGCTTGCACGTCCTGAGTGGCACCGGCGGCTCGTCGCAGCCGCCCAATCCTATGGAAGGGGCGGAGCCTCAAGCCAATGCCTGTGTGGTGGACATCGACCATGGGCTCATCGAATTCCCCGAGGATTTGCCACCGTTTCCGCACCAGCATGAAGTCATGGAGGAACTGCAGGAGATTCTCAAAACGTACCAAGTTCCCTCTGCACAACCGTGAGTTGGCCTTGTTGTTCGTCTCTTGATTTTGTCTTGCCGTCTTACCGTTCGTGGTCGTCTTCGCGTCGTTTTGCTCCCTTGCCTGGATTGTCCCGTTTGCTCCATGTCATTTTTGAACTTCATTGCGGCTTTTCTTTTTTTTGTTTGCCTCGCTTCACCCGCTGATGGCTGTGTTGGCAAACGTTTTCACACGTTGGGTGGAAAAAGTCTTCTTGGAAGATTGAAACATAAGACGGAAAGGAGAGAAAGCTTTGTCCCTTTCTTGCTTTGTTAGTTGCTTTGATGTTTGCCGTCGACTCCGCTAGAACTAGAGCCCATTTGTATTCGTTGGTGTTTTGTTTGACATGCATTGACTTTTGGCCTTCACCATCGTAGAAATACACCACAGACCAAGCACAGAAGGAAGATGTCATGGAACTCGGAGAGCGAGCGTTGGTTGAACGAAATGAACGACAATCAAGTCGTGAACGATTGGGCCACCAATCAGTCGAATAAGACCATCTTGGAACAATCGCCGGTCTTCCAACGGGTCGCAGCCATTGCTCAACGCACAGGTAAACGCAAGTCCTGCATTCAAGAGAGAGATTTCTGCCAGGAATGCACCCGATTTCTCTTCGGATTTCACATAGATACTTGTCTATGGAATCCAGCCAATAGCAATCTATAGTAAACTAAGGGAAAACATGGAAAATATTCCTAAAACTTGGGGTTTGCTTCAGGTGTCATCACGTCATTGCACGATTGGGAGAAACCTAGTCCGAAGAAGGCCGCGCCCCAGTGTATAGACCCGTTGAAGCAGTACGAAACGGACATGAAACTTAATAACGCCCTCCGGGAAATTGTTTTCCACCGGTTTCTCCATCTCTTCGCGGCCTATGAGCATTTTCTCATCCAGCCGTCTCAAGTAGTGACTTCTTTCCTCGCTTGCCGTTCCCTACGACTATGACTTTGAGCCCAGTTTGTGGCTTTGTCCTTCTGTGGAAAGGACAAACTTTGTCTTATTCAGGAAAACGGCATATTGGATCGGATCTTTTTAAACAAATTTTAAAACGGATTTTTTTTCTTTTTCTTTTTTACAGGACGCTGATTCTTTTGCAGTGAGTCATTTCGATTCCGCGCCGTTCTTGTCCGACCAGCCGCGACAAACTCTGGCTTTTCTGGCGCGCTTCTTGGACACGCAACTTTTCACCAACTTCATCGACGCCAAGATCATGGCATTGCAGTCAGGGGCAGGGCCAGGTCTACGGGACTCCCCTGTAGCCTTCTTCGACTTGCGTTTAAAGCAACTGCGGTAACGCTTTTGCCCAGGAATTATGGCATGCATTCATGCTTTTCTGCAGGGACCAACTGGGGGAATCGACGCGGACGCCAGGCTACGAGCCCTGCAAGTGTTTCTACGACACAGAGAACTTGTTGGGGCAGCGGCTCGCCAAAGCGACGCCCATTGCGTTGCCTGAGCGCGTAGCCCCGCCGCTGGAGCTGGAAAAGAAAGATCGCGACCCCCGCGCCTGGTTTTTGACCCGGTTTCCTCTCCCGGATGCCAATCTACTTAACCAGATCCCGGCCGCTACCCTGAAGTAAACTCGATATTGAAGCAAAAGGGAGAACTCCCCACTATTGTCTGGTATCGGCATGTTTAGTCGTGGGAAGAAAAAGAGCAGTTCAGCGGGCAAGAAGAAGGACAAAGTGCTCGAAAGATCGGCCAGCGGACCAGAAGTGACGGAGCAAAAGTTGGAACAGCTCATCCCCAGCGCTGCCGCCATTGCCCAGACCAACTGGAAGTTTGTCGAGCAGTTACTAAAAGTAATGTCATATGGCGGGCGGAGTTTGGGGACTAGGATAAGTTTGGTTGCTGTTTTTTTTTTTGCCCGCCAGGAATGCAAAGCCAAAACGAAAAGACTGTTGGTGGACAAAATGGGCTCGGAAGCTATCGAGTTAGGTCACGGCCACGTGACCTTGGTGGGATTAGAGGAAAATCCGCTGTTGGCTTCGTTGTGCGACCTTTTGGAGCGCATTTGGAGTCACGGTTTGCAGCAAAAGCAGGTGAACGAACGAACAAACGAGATGCTTTTAGGATACCAATCTCCGGAGTTCTTTTCGAACGTTGAAGGGTTGCCTTGTACTTGGCCAAGGAGCTACAGAAAAGAGACTGAATCTTTTACTTTTTGATTTCATTACTTGGCCTTATTTGTGAACGTATTTCTTTTGAAACTGTAGGGGAAATCGGCGTTATGGTCGCATTTGTTGCATTACCAGGAGCTGGAGAATCGTGGCAATCCTCAGTTACTGAGTTCTCAGTCCCAAACTCCCAGTAAGTTCCGGGCTTTCACTCTCGTCATGTCTGTGGCGATTAGATCGTAGTTTAACCCTTCCGTTTGACAATTGTAATGTTTTTGACACGCAGCCTTAGCTTGGACCGTGTTCAGGAAACGCTTAGAGTGTGAGTTTCGCTCTGAACTAACGAGAAATGCCCTTGGTTTTCACTGTTATTAATGTGTCCGTTGCGGCCCCTTAGATTTGTCGACCTTAACTTTGGAAAGCGATCCGGTGTCGCCGTTAGCGTCGCCTTTGCAGTCGCCGTCGCACCGCAAGTCCCGGGACCGAGAGCGGGAACCGAGGCAGGAACTGAAATTGCGACCTTTGCCCGTTTCCGTTACCTTTGACATGCGGTAAATTGACTTTCGCTCTTTCGAGCCTCAAAGCAGGGCCATGAGGATGGGAAGAATCAGCCTGATTTCAAATGAGACGAGGGTCAGAAAGTGGCATTTGATTGGAACGTGTTGCATGTTTCTGTAGGAATGTGCAAAGTATGAGCGAAATCAAGACGGAAGTCGGTCTAGCCCGAGCGTGGGTTCGCTTAGCGTTGGAGAAGAAGCTTTTGTCCACGCATTTGCGGACGTTACTCTCGAAAGAGAAGCTTCTGAGGTGAGTCGAACGTTTGCCCACTTTCCATTTTCGAAGCTTGACGTTGAGTTGAAACTCATTTTGGAAAAAGAGTTGGGGGCTTCGGAAAGCTCTTTTCGGAAAAACCATTAACATACATCCCAAGTAAAGTTTGCAGTAATGTTGTTTAATTTGTTTCCTATTCTTATTTTTGTTGGTTATTATATTACGCGCCCTGTATTTTACTTCCCTGTTTTCCTTTGCAGGACTTTGTACAAACGCTATGCGTTTCTGCGTTGTGAGGATGAACACGAGCAGTTTTTGTTTCATTTGTTGTCCCTGAATGCGGTGGATTACCATTGCTATACCAATACCTACGCCAGCACTGGTACGTAACCCGACGGAAAGGGATGAAACAAGAGGCAGAATAGCATAGTGTCATACATACCACAGACAACTCATGGATGGGTTTGCCTCTCTTCATGTCACAGTTATTCCGTACCATGTGGTCGTTGTCTGCTCCAAGAAAGTCGCTGCTTCGGTCATGTCTTCCAATCCGTACGTTGCAGTCTCCGGTACCTTAGGGGAATCCGGTATCATCCAGTTCTCGAAGAACAAGATGGAGTTTTTGTTCCAGGCAAGGACTTCCAGACTCGCTGGGCTTCATTCTTAGCTTGTCGTTGGCTTTCTAAAAGAAGACTGCAAGAAATGGACAAGTTTTGCGAGAAAAAAGGCAGCGTTTTAATGTGAAATCTTTTCTTACATTGACTAGCACAAGAATTTGGGATTGCTCACGACGCTCCGCATCGGCCACGATAACATAGGCTTAAACCCGCGTTGGTTGGTCGATTACGTTCTGGTCCGCAATGGCGTCACTGGTCAAACGTATAGGTAAACAGCAATGCCTTTATTCGTTGTTCTTCGTTTTCGTTCTTTTTTTTTCTTTTTTTTTCTTGAGCTGGCGTAGAAAACGCGATGGTCAAGTTTGCATTCCAGAAACGAGTCGGAACATTAGGGATTCTTTTATGTTAAAAATAAATAGGCATAAGTATTGCCCGATTTATATTGAATTAATAGTTAGTTTAGCGCACATACAGTACGAAACTGTTAAATTAAGCTTACGTCTCAACTGTTTCGCAGACATTCATTTAAATTATGAAAAAAGGTTTCCCTGTGGGCGGTGGCTTGGACGGGGCGTGGACGACGGCTCGAGCGAACGTTTGCTTGTCGCCGAAGCTACGGAATTGGGAGCGAATAGCAGTTTCGAGATGCTGTCGCCCTCTTCAGCGGGTCACAATTACAGCTCGAGTGCACTACCCCGTGCGCGCAGTCCCAGCGTGGGTCCAGTGGGGTCCTTTTCGGATTTGAGGGGATTCAACGAAAGCGGAGGCACGAAAGCCAAGCTGACTGTACCGGAGATTCAAAGAATTTTGGGTTAGATTGGACACATTTCTTTCCTCCCCCTTACGGTTTATGCCCCCTAATATGTTTTTTACAGTCTTCTCTTGATGCATCAGTTCGGAGGTTTTTTTGTCTACATATCTTCTAGGTGGCCTGTCATATGTTTTCTAGATATTTTTTCACACCATTTTGCTGCTGATGCTTTGCACATTTTTCGAATGATTTTCTTCGAATTGTCATTCAATGGATGTGTTTCGTACAGGCGATAGTGTGAATACGTTAGTCAAGTATTTCCATCGTCCCAGCAACGAAAGAGGGAGTTTGACCCCCTTATTGTGTGGCGAAGGAGGATTGGTCAGTTGCGTCGAGCTGGTACTGAGCTATGGGTTCCGAAGTTCGCGATTTTTTGGCCGGAATTTGTATCTCTGGGATTATTTTGGTAGATCCGCTTCGCCTAGCGTGAAAGCTGAAGTCTAACTCGTGTCGGTTTCTTTTGTAGTTAAGATCAAAGAGAGCATTGAAGGCGGTGAATGCCCCAGGGGCAAAACCGATATCGCACGTTGGATTAGCGAAGCCGTGAACCGAGTGGAGCAGGATGCGTCATCTTTGGGCAAAGATGGCAAGTTTCAGTTGCTCGTCTGTTTAGGATTCAGGTATGGTATGGCGGAAAAAAAAGAAAGGACTTGCGTAGATTAAACGCTGTTGTGTCTACATTTGGGTAAAGATCGGTACTCGAGACAGTGAGACAGCAATTAAACAGCAGGACGTAGAATGCTTAGCCGAATTACTGTCTTAAACTACTGTAACCTAACTTTTCGTCGAATCGTTCATCATTTCGAACATATCAGTCTTTTTATGAACCGATCCAAGCAAACTTGGTGGGCGTGTAATAAGATGCATATCCCACCGTAGTAAATGTGGATTTTAACCAGAGCTACTTGTTCTCTTGTGTCCGCCATCTGTGTAAAATGGCTTCTGTGATCCTGTCGTGCGTCTGTCACTTTCAAACTGGCTGGGGACCAAAACTGTCTAGCAATTCCGTACCTTGCTAATTGAATATAAAAGAAAGCAGGAGGACAACGGATTCAGAGGGCTTTTCCAGTTCCCGCCATTTTGCCAGGGACGCCATGAACCGATTTTTACCCAACATGGCGGAAAGAGACATGAATTCTATTGCGTTTTTTGGTAGAATTTTCGTCTAAGCCAGATTTGCACTAGTTTTCATCAGATGCCAGTGAAAACCTACAGTTTCTGTTCACTGAGTAGTTCAAGTGATTACTTCAGTCATGTTACCATGTTACTTGCAAAAAGTCGAGACAGTGAAGTTGCTCGGATCGACGACATGAAAATAGATTGGTGTAGCGTGTTGGCAGATGGCGTCGTAACCGATTGGCCTTTTCACCTATGCTCTTTTTTGTTTTCAGATCGAAATATCTGCATCAGTGGTGCCGTTTGCTTCCCTCCCTCCATGTAACCTATTCCATGTTCGAAGAGTCATCTTTTCTCAGGGACCCTCAATTGTGTATCTTCTTGGAGCAAATCCTGGCCACTCTGGCGGACTTCGGTATCGTGTTAGAAGCCTCCATTACCCGAGGCATTACCCTGTAATGCGAAGATTGTAGAAGCGAAGATTGGGAAGAAGGGCAGAAGGGTGTACTTGTTATTTTCAGGTGCAAAACAATGGGGATTAGAGGGGACGGGGGCATTCCGTTGGAATTACTTTCCAAAGGGAAACGCGCGCTTTAGGGGTATACGATACAAGTAGAGAGGATGAATTTTCGTCATATTCTTCTGTGTATAAGTAGCGACGGGAAAGCAGAGTCATGTTAGAGGGAGTCATGTCTGTGAAGACATTTCTTTTCTTTTTTGGTTTTCTCATCGTTGACATACAAGATTATACGTAGATCTTTATGTTTTGTACTTGTAAAGAATAAAACCTTGAAGCGATATTGAATTGATGTTCATGCCACCTAATTCATGGAGATATTTGATTAAAACCGGGGTGCTAAATCCCTACGCTGTTGTATCCATAGTTGGAAATTCCTGCCTGCAATATCTCATGTGGTAGCCGCCGGTACCCATTTACGGTTTGAATATCCCACTTATAGTGTGATTGGCTGATAACGTAAGTGAAGAGAACCTATCAAAGGTGGCGGCAGACCATGGAAAGTGAGAAGCGAACGGTCATGGACCTGGCTCCCTTTCACGGTCTGAGGATCCGATTTCAGGGAGATTCAAGTACATTTTGGTGCTTGCTTGCGGAGAGTTTTGGGTAGCTTTAATGGCCCCAATATTAATGCGAAAAGCAGAACGCGTTCTGCAAAATTAATCGACGTAGTTATTCGTGCAACAAGTTTTTCGTTGCCAGTGTTGAGTGCCTCCCTTTCCTGCTCCGCCAAGGAAAGCTTTCCTTATCAGAGGAAATACGCGGCTTGGGGCAACAACACAAAAGTTTGGGTTCGAACCCCACCAAGAAAATAATTGCTTTTAATGCACTCGCTGGCTTAAAAAGTAAGAAAAGCCCCCTTCCTACCGAAGAGAGCAACCTGCTAAAGAATTTCTTCTAAAATTAGATGGAAAACATGGCGGTATCAACGTTACAGTACCACTCAAGTACTTGCCAAGACTTTTCGAACTTGTCAAGTCCCAATGAAGAAGAAGATGTGTGCGCCATTTGCTTGTTAGCACTCCTGGGACAATCCACGGCCTCCCCTGAAGCATGCAGCCACGTTTTCTGCTTAGATTGCCTCCTCGAATGGGCCAAAGTAACCACTTGTGTTTGATACAACTCTTCAGTTCGCCTCTTAATCCTGAAAATGTCATTGTTGGTACAGCACGTTCGGACCTGCCCTGTGGACCGTAAGCCTTTCGTGCGGCTCCAGCTGAGAAACTTGGCGCATAGCTTGGAAAAGAGCTTGAATTTGAAATCGGGAGCTTTGGTTCCGCTGGCAGATTTATTGCCCCCGGGCATTGAAGCTGGACAGGAAGAAGACGCCACTTTCATCCATGAGACGCTCGCCCATGTGGTCTGCCAAGTACTTTGCCTTTGTTTTCCTCCTTATGCACTCACTTTTTTTGAGCTGGAATAGCAAGAAATAGTAATAATAGTTGAGTGAAACTGAAATAAATGTCCTCTTTTGTTTCGTTCATCTTTCTTCCTGCTCGTGGGAAATCACAGCAGGTATCTCTGTCGGACCTTTTTCCTAGCATCGAAGTGTTGCACAAAGTAGACAGTCTTTTTCCAGTAGTTGACAACAGTTTTACTTTTCGGTAGGCGTGTTCCGGGGGTGACAGAGAGGACGAGCTGTTACTGTGCGATTCTTGCGACCGTGGCTACCATTTGGATTGCCTCAACCCGCCCTTGGAGGAAGTACCGGCCGGCGATTGGCTCTGCCCACGGTGTGTAGAAGGCGGGACCGGAAGCTCTCACAGACGACGCAGTATTCTGCGGACAGCAGCGGCCGTTCGGGTACGCGCTGCGGTCGAAGGACGCCGAGAGGAAATCCTGGCCCGCGTGAGGGTGAGATTACCTTACAACAATAGCAAAAGATGATTCTGTGGGCCATTAACTTTCTGGAATGATCAGGCGACGAATGCGACACGAAGACCCGTGAGGCGCCAGAAAGTGAAAAAACGGAGAGTGACTCGGAAGAGGAGAAGTATGCCGAAGACGGTAACGACAGCTGGTGGCAAGACAACCGTCAAGCGCAGAAGAAAAACCAAAAGGAAAACGACCCGACGTACCCAGCGATCCAAGATTTTGTCAGTCAAAAAAGTAATGCTTCTGTTAATGATACGAACATTCTTTTCAGCAACGGTCTTCACTTGATATTGTACCCGTCGCTTACTTTTTGACTCGCCATGTTGTTGCGGACTCGAACCGTATTTTTCTTTTTTTCTTGCTTCATTTCATTTGATTCGTTCAATTCATTTTTGTCGTGTTGACCATTTGATTCCGATATTAATTTCTTTCTTTGTCGTGGTTTTCATTTGGTTTGCGGAACGCAAGGAAATCGAGATTCCCGTCGAGAGAGCGCGAAAACGCATCGCCCGAGTATTGGGATTGGTGGATCCGCGTCGGGGGAGCGCCCAGTGCACCAGCGCCACACACACGCCTCTTATGCCCCCTAGTGGCAAAGGGAAAAAGCTTTCCCCGTGGCAGCCAACGGTGCAGCTGGACTTGTTTGGCGACCGTCACGCCCTCAGTGACATGTCAGATGAAGAGTCTCCTCCCACCAAGCCCTCGTCCATTGCCCGAACACCGCCCACGGTCACGCCCCCTTCTTCGTCGGATCTTTTGGGTGCCATTTTGGCCTCCCAGGCGGCGTTGGTTCAGTTCGGGAAGAAGGGCGAAAAAGAAGCCCCGATCAAGAAACCAGGACGAGCTCAGGTGCCGTCGACACCGAAGCCGCGCCCCCTCTCCTCCGCTGACTCGTGCCCATCGACGAAGAAAGCCGGGGCACGGGTGTTTAAGCGAGAGAGAACGTCACCAGTACCGGCTAGTACTTTCAAAGTCCGCACAACTACTGGCAGCGAGGGCTCGAGTGAACGTCAAGGTAGTCCGGCGGCCAGTACTTCTTCGACCAGTACGCCGGCGTCGTCGTCCAACCCGGTTGGTGCGTCTTCTGGAGCGACAGGAAATGGTAGCTCAGGCAGTGGGCGTGGTAATGGCCGGGACGACGACGATAACCGCGAAAAAAAGCCGGTACCGGCGTCCGGTACCAGTGCGGAACCGGGCCAAGAAGGGGAAGAAGACGAAGAGGGCGACTTGGATTTGTACAGCGACCTGCCCCAAGCCGAACCTCCTCCGACCACCGAACGCGCGGACACGCCTGCCAAGCCCGAACCCGATGACGATGACGACGAAGAAGAAGAAGAGCAAGATTTGGTCATTGACGACAAAGAGCAGCCGGAAACGAACGAAACCGCCACGCCAGAGAAGGACGTGCCATGTGACCGTAGCGGTACACCCCTTTTTGACGAACCCATCGAAAACCACGCCCCCAAAGTGCCGGTAATGTCGCCCTCCGGAGCGAGCCCAGCTTCCGTGTCGCTGGCAGCGCAGCTTCCTCCGGCGATGACTAATTTGAGACCAGCTGCGCCCCCTGTGAAGTCCGTGACGCCGTTGCCCCGCCTCCCGACGGTCACCACTCACCTGAATGCCGCCGCCGTGGCGTTAAGCGTCCTCAACCAACGACCGCCCACCAGACCGCGTCCTTTACCCCATCCGGCACCCAGTCCGCCTGTAGCAGTCAAACCCCGCCCCCTTTTGGACGATATCAAATCCACGTTAGTCAAATCGCTCGCCACGGTCTTGAAAGAAAGCTTAACGTCCGCGATCCGCCGCCAGAGCGCCGAGGAAGCGAGCAGTAGGTCGGAGGCGGAAGAAGAGGCGAAAAAGACGCCCCCCGTCGGCGGAGGATGGTCTTACCAGCCAGTGCCCGCGCCGGTGAATGCCTCGTACAGCAGCAGCGACGCCGTCGTGGCCAAGCCGTCCTCGCCGGTGAACGCCTCGGATTACGCGGGGGAGGCCGACTGGCGCTCGCCAGGGAAGGCCAAGAGGGGCAAGTCGGAAGGAGGGGCTAAGAAGAAGGAGAAGAAGCGGAGAAAGAGTTTGGTGGCCGACATCTTCGGGAGCGACTCGGAGGGGGACGCGGAATCGACGTCTTCCGCCAGAAACGGTCCGCCGATGGGAAGTCCGTCCGACCCGAAGACAGAGACGCTCCAAGCACCGGCGTCCGACCAAGCCGATCCACCCAGTGGACGCGTACCCGACCCAGTGCCGGCCGCTCCCACGCCGTTCCCAGTGGAATCCCTGGCAGCAGAACGCGGCGCCGAGTCCGAATCACCGGAGAAGGTGGGGTCGGAGGAGGTGGCAGGGCGGAGGGAGGAGGCCGTCAACGGTACCGACTCCGTGCCACCAGCACAGGACTGGACCGAAGCTATCGACAGTCCCGAGTTCGATCACGACACGGATAACGAGCGCCACCCGCCGATGCCGCCCGAAGACTTGGAAAACATTTCCGATGGCGACGAGCCGTTCGGCGAGGACGGCGAGCTGGACGACAGCGAAGACGAGCGGAAGCGCCGCCGACCGAGCGAGCCGCGCCCGAAGTTCCGGCGCGTGATCGAAGTCACGCCCCCGCCGCCCGACAGCGCGGTGGTGGGCCAGGCGGGCTCGTCGGCGGGCGACTTCGAAGACGGCGAGATCGTCGAGCCCAAGCCCGACCCCGCGGAGGAAGACGTGAGTCCCGAAGAGGAAGGCGAGGGCGCCACGGGGGCGCCGCCCAGCGTCGGGGCCGAGGTGGCGAACACGCCCCAGGAAAAGGACGACGACTCGGAGCCCAAGTTGACGTTCAAGAAGCCTGCCAAGCGAAAAGAGCGCCACTACCGGGACGGGACGGAGATCGAGGCGGCGGCGGCGAAAGGCGACTCGAAAGACGGCGGCGACGTGGCGCCGCGGGGGGAGAAGAAGAAGGACAAGAAGAAAAAGAAGAAGAAGGACGAGACGGGGGCGAAGCTTGTGGGCCGGCGGAGGCGGTACAGCTCGTTCGAGCGGTCGCGGTCGTCGACGCCCGCCCGGTCCAGGTCGCGGTCGCGGAACCTGAACCGGCCCCGTTCGCGGTCCAGGTCGAGGTCGTCGTCCGACTCGCCGCCGCCGCCGCGGAGACGGAGGTCGCGGGACAAGGACAAGAAGCGCCGCCGCGACGACGAGGCCTACGCGAAGAAGAAGAAGGTCAAGAGCAAGGACCGGGACCGCGAGAGCAAGGCCAAGGCCAAAGACAAGGACAAAGACAAAGAGGAGAAGAAGAACAAGAAGAAGGGCGACGTGGACAAGGCCGTCTTCGCCACCGGCGACAACATCGTCGTCAGTCTCCAGTTTCGGGGCGGGGAGCGGGAGGCGGAGCGCAAGAAGAAGAAGAAGGGCGACCGACAGAAGGAGGAGCCCGCCGTGCCCAAGAAGAAAGGGGAGGAGAAGGAGAACGTGCTCAAGGACGCCGGGAAGGGCGGGGCGGACGAGGAAGCGCGGGGCGAGCGCAAGCGGAAGAAGCGAGACCGAGACCAAGTGGGCGGCAAGAGGAAAGAAGAGCCGCCGCCTCCCAAAGACAAGCCCAAGCACAAGGAGGAGGAGAAGAAGCGCCCATCGCCGCCCAGAGATGGCACCAGCTCGGGCGACTCCCGGAGCCGCTCCCCGGCGCCGCCCGTTAAAAACCACCCCGCGCCCAAACCGGGCGCCTTGGTGAGGAGGCCACGCCCACCGCGCTCCTTGCCGCGTGGGCCGCCGATCTTGATCGACTTGGACACGCAAGAGGTCCTGAAGGTCGAGCCCGCCGTCACCGACGTGATTGTAGTCACCGACTCGGAGGAGGACCCGGCGCCCATGGCGAAGAAGCCACGCCCAGAGGCTAAGAAACGCGCTGAAGAGGGCGCGAAGGAAATGCCCCGGCCGCCAACGCCCAAGTCGACACCCTCCAAGTTGGCGGGCCCCAAGACGCCACCGGAGCCGACCGTCAAGTTCACTTTGGTGACGAAACGCCCCGTGCTGCCTTTTCTCAATCCGCTGTCCAACGAGGAGGAGGAAGTGGCGCCACCCGAGGAGCCGAAGAAAGACGCCGTAGCAGTTACATCCCCCTCCACGGCGGCAGCTACCCCTGCTATCCCCCTGGTGGCCGCGGCCGTAGCGGCCCCTGCGGGTCAACCGGGCCCCAGTTTGTCGTACGATCCCGGCGAGCCGACCAACGACTCGCCGAAGAGCGGCAACACCGCGCACCTGTCGCCCAAAGCCACCCTGTACACGCCCATCCACCTGCCGCCGCCCTCCCTACCACCGCCGCACCTGAACCCCGCCGTCTCCTTAGCCAATACCTCCATGTTCCCGCCCTTTTTCCCCGTCCCGCCCATGGCCTTCAACCCGAACTTGATGCCGTTCATGCACGGCCACCCCAGTCACCCGGGCCTGCCACCGCCGCCCTTCAACCCGCAGCAGCGGCTACCGTTCGAAAGCATGAACTTGCCGCCGCGGCCCTCGACCATGTTCATCCCCGCCCCCGTCAGACCCTTGTTGGTCAACCCGGCCAACAGGCCGCCCTTCTCCCACGGACCCGGCGCAGCGCCCCCGACGGCCACGACCATTACCACCCACGTCACCGCAACGGTGACGTCAGCCGTCAGAGCGGCCGAACCGCCTTCAGCAGGGGGTGGGGGGGCGGGCGCGCCCTCGCCCACCTCGAGTGAAGGAAGTGTGCTGCTGGGTCCGCCATCGATGTCGCCCCCGTCGCCCACGCCTTCCCAGTCCATGTCCCCGCCCCCTGTGAAAGGCAGCACGCTCTTTTCGCCGGAGGTGGGCACGAGAAAGGATGGTGGGCGGAGCAAGAGTTGGTCCAAGGTGGCGGAGCATAAGAGCCGAGACAAGAGTGGCCGAGAGAGCGGGAAGAAGGACAAGCGAAGCGACACGAAGCTGGCGCCACCTGCAGGCGAGAATGGCAAACTGACGGAGGAAGTGCCCGGTTCGGCGGCGGATTTGGTGGTCAAGGAGAAGGTAAATGACGTCTTAGACTTCGTGCTACGTCCATTGGGGAGAAACTTCAATGGAGAGCACAAGTTTTGCATTTTGTTTGGGTGAAAGTGGGACCGCGAAGATTAAACGGACTCTTTGTGCGTTTTTTCTAGTTCCTGGTCAAGTTAAACCGACAAGAGCGAGTCATCGAGGAAGTGAAACTGGCGCTCAAGCCTTTTTACCATAAGAAGGTGGTGTCAAAAGAAGATTACAAAGAAATTATGCGAAGAGCAGTTCCTAAAGTAAGCTCCTCACCCAATATTCGGTTATTTTTGTTAGATCAATTCTTAGCTAGCTCAGTTGTGTCCATTCCTGATGGATGCGTGTCGTTCAACTCGCGGCATAGGAATTGTGTTGATTCGGGGATGTGTTTTTTTTACAACCGTTTTCATAATTAGATTTGCCACACCAAGAGTGGAGAGATTAATCCCGCCAAAATCAAGCAGTTGGTGGACTGCTACGTTCGGAAGTTTCGGCACATGCAGAAGAAAACCGTGAGCAGCACAAGTGCAGGCGCTGCACCCAGCCAGTCGCACACATCACGGAAGTCGAAAGCGCCAGCATGAGGTCCAGTGACCAGAGACAAAGTGGCCAAGAAAGAAGGAAATGACGTTGAACTGGTAGCTTCGCATTGCCTTCCGTCGAGGGGAAGACGATATTGTGCGACCGAAACAAGAATGGACTCGATGTTATGGGATGCCTCACAGATCCTGTAATGGCGACTTGTATCATGAAAATAACCCCGCATCCCCTTTTTACCCTTCCTCCCAACGTGTCTGTAAAACATTGCATTGCTAAACTTTAATAAGAATATTTATTCGGTTCTTTTCCTCAGCCTTTCTTTTAATAAAGGCAGAATAAATGGAAGATTTTTGGTAGGAAAATGATGAACCTGAGAGAAAAAAAGTTTGAAAATAAAACGAGCAACAATTTTGACCCAAGACCGTATTTGTAATTTATTTCCTGGGCGCCATTACCGGAAGTGCGGCAAAGCTGTTAGACTTGGTACTTTTGGATCTGTGAATTACATGTTTTAAATTTATTAAATTTAAAAAGGGAATAGTTAATGCGACGGGAGAATTAAAAAGGAATTTATCATGCAGAGCGTCTACCTACTCCCGTTTTACATTTATTTACATGTACCTCTTTTCTGTCTAGAACTACTCAGTTCGTTAGTGATTTTGATGGGGGTCGACTGATGAAGTTTTTTTCAATATATTTTTTTCTTCGGCGAGGGAGATCCTTTCACAAATAATGGGTTGTTTGTTTCCCTTTTTGAAGGGGATGTGAAATCGATGTGGGGAAGTTTTTCCGATCGATGTTTAGTGCTTTTGATGGTCCTGGGCGAACAGAGTTCCCCAATGTTCCAAACATAAGACAAAGCAATCTATTTACTGAAGAGTGTTTATGTATATTAATTATATATTCCTGTTTCATTAGATAGATGTTTAAGTTACACATGTTCACAAAATATGTATTTTCCCATGATCTTGATCTGGGATCAGGCTTGCACATAATTACCATCAGAGGACGCCACCAGTCAAAACCGCAACACAGCGATGAAGCCGAGTTTCTAGAAAGCGCCGCGGTAGGACGTTCTAGAACCCTCTAGTGACGTATGTCGAGGCACCGCCTCCTCCTCCAGGCCGAGACTATATAGGCAAGGGCCAGTCAAGCCGGCGCTAGCTTTTGTGAAACACGTGGAATTTTCTCGATCTCGCCCTGCTTTGTGCTCTACGTTCGTATTCATTTGCAAAGGTGAGTTGTTGTCGTGTTGTATAATTGTAACGTCGCAATGATGGTTTCCACGTACGTGTCACATTTCGGTTAATGCCGTGTGCATCAAGGCCATATAAGGCATAGCATTGGTGTTGGTCCAGCTTCAGGCGCACCAACAACGTTTCTGCCATGAATCACGAGTTTGCGATCGACACCGCAGATTAACCCGTGTGGGCTGTTTGTTTTCCAGGTACCCAAACAGTGTGACACTCAAACCATGGCCCAACCTGTGATTGGCATTGGATTCGGCAACGAATCTTGCTATGTGGCTGTTGCCAAAGCTGGTGGCATTGAAGTGCTGACGAACGACTACAGTTTGCGAGACACACCGTAAGTTTTCGTTTACTTCTCAGACTGCTTAACCTGCTATGTGAACACAGTTCCAGTTGGGGGAAAGCCTTAAAGGTTGTTCCCTTAGTACGTGTAAGGCATCTAGAATTCCCCAATGCACAGCCGAGAAGTGTTAAACCTGGATAAAGCTGAAGCGTAGTGCCCCAAAAGGCAACGAGAGCTCTAACGGCCCTAAATTCTCCATATGACCGCGAGAACGTCAGAAAACTCACTCATGTTGTTTTCAAAGGTCATGTGTGGCATTCCACACGCGCAGTCGTTTGCTTGGTACTTCGGCCAAGTCGCAGCAAATTACCAACATCAGCAATACCATTACCAACTTCAAACGTCTGCTGGGCCTCGCCTTCAGTGAACCCGCCGTGGATCGCGAGATGCGCCACTTGCCTTTCACGGTCGTTCCTACCGAAGAAGGCGGAGTTGGCGTCCGTGTCCACTTACAGGGCGAAGAACGCGTCTTCACCGCTGAACAGGTCACAGGCATGCTCTTCACCAAACTGAAGGAAATTTCCGAATCATGGCTGTCGTGCAAAGTCTCCGACTGCGTCATCTCAGTACGTTCTGGCCTTCCTCCTTTGTCTGATTGCGCATTTCCCTTATGATTATTTCTATGCATTTATTCCTTAGTATTTCTTGAAGTGTCCTTTCTGGGAGGAGGCTTTTTCAAGCCTCGAGCCAACTCATTCAATTCGTGTACTCTTGTTTTCTAAAGGTTCCCTGCTACTTTACGGATCGGCAACGACGGGCGTTACTGGATTCCGCGGCCATGGCTGGTTTCAACGTCCTGCGTTTGTTGAACGAGACGACCGCTACGGCGCTGACGTACGGTTTGTACAACGCCGACTTGCCCGCCACAGACGCCAAGCCGAAACACGTGGCTTTTGTGGACTTTGGCCAGTCCCAGCTCCAGGTGGCGGTCGTGGCGTTCAACAAAGGCAAACTCAAGGTGGTTTCCGTGGCGTTCGACGCGGAACTGGGCGGGCGGGACTTTGACCGCCTCTTGGTGATCCACATTTTGGAACAGTGGCAAACCCGCTATAAGTTGAACCTCCGAGCTGATCACATTAAAGACGGCACGACGGGCCAACGCCGCGCCGTCTTGCGGCTCTTCAGCGAGGTTGACAAGATCAAGAGGCAAATGTCCGCCAATGCCACCAGTCTGCCCTTGGGCATCGAGTGCTTTTATGACGAGAAGGACGTGACGATCAGTCTGAAAAGGTAAAACTGTCTGGGTCTCATTTTTTGTCGTTCGGGGTACTTTCCTTTTTTCTTTCATCTTGCTGCCGTGCTCTTGGTCATGCCCTTTCCTAGCAAGGAGAAAGACAAGGAAGAGAAGCTTGGGCGTGGTCTGTCGTTGCGTGGAAAGAGCCAGACCGAGAAGGCTGTATTCAAATCTGAACGTTTTCGTTTCTCTCAGGACGGAGATGGAGGAAATGTGCGGGTACTTGTTCGACCGCTTGGAGGCAACTCTGCGGCGATCTTTGGAGGAGGCGGGTCTGACGGCGGCTGACGTGGATGAAGTGGAAATTGTGGGTGGGTCGACGCGTATTCCAGCGGTCAAGGCGCGGATCGAGAAAGTGTTCGGCAAGGCTCCCATGACGACGTTGAACCAGGATGAAGCCGTCGCCCGAGGCGCGGCCATTATGGCGGCCATGATGTCACCGGCCTTCAAAGTCCGCGAGTTTTCTGTCACGGATGCGACGCCTTTCTCGATCCGGCTGGCCTGGAGTCCCGATATGGGCGAAGAAGGGTGCGCTTATCAATCCTTCCTTCATTCTGTCTTTCAGTTTATTCTTTTTTGTTGAGTTGTTTCGTGGGTGAAGTCGGTAGAATTCGCCTGAATGTTTATTTTCCGTTTGGTTAGCCCTCTTTTTTTAAGCAGTCTCAGCGTAAACGAACGTGTGCTGTTTGTTAGTTAGACGCTATTCTATTTAATTACATTTAGTATTTTTTATAAATCTATTTCATTGTTTTGTTTTGATATTGTTTTGAGAAAAGACTGTATGGACAGGCTTTGATTATAATTGTGTTGTACCGTTTCGTTCGTGAGTTGAAATACTTCTTTTTGTGCCTTGGCAGGGAGATGGAAGTGTTTACCAAGTTCCACGCGTTTCCCTTCTCGAAAATGCTCACTTTCATGCGCAAAGATCCCTTCAAGCTCACCGCCTACTATTCCGGCGACGTTGTTACCAACGACAAGTTCATTGGTGCGTTATTTCTCCACATTCACGCCCTGTGCTTGGCTGTGGGTTGTTTTCGATGGCTCAGTGGTTTCATTCACTTTGTGAATCATTTCTGGAGGTTTCTTGTCCCAGCCTTGTCGGTTTTGGTGGGACATTTTAGAAAAAAATAACAGTTCGTTGCTTCGCGAAAGGCGAACAATGTTACAAAAAAGACTGGAAATGGACATGAAAATGCATAAATGTGGCACATTATTAGGAATGGTTTATATTTTTGTATCTGTTGCTTAGGTGAATTCGTCATTAATGGCGTGAAGCCCTCAGCACAAGGCGAGCCACAGAAGGTGAAAGTGAAGGCTCGCCTGAACCCCAACGGTATTTTCCAACTCTCGAGCGCAGTGATGATGGAAAAGTTACCGGCCGGCAAGGAGCACATTGTTCCTATGGAAATCGAGGGCCAGCCGTCGCCTCAATCTCAACCCCAGCCCGCTGAAGAGAAAGAGGACGCCAAAACTCCCGAAGAGGTAAGGGGGAAAAAAAGACTTTGGACAGTTATTTGTCCATGTTGTAACTATTTTTGTCCTTGTAGTTTGGGGTTAGTATTTACTTAGTCTATCCGTGCTTTCGTCCGTCTTGCCTTGTGTACATTTCTTTTCATACATGTTTTTAACGGCATGGTTTTTTTAAGCAGTAATTCTTATTTCAATGTATTTCTTAAAATAAGGTGCATTAATGCTGATGTTTTCTGGGGGGTTTTGGCCATGTAGCTTCATATAAAGTGAATATAAAGCTGTTTTAATTCTCTTCGGAACACTCGAAATGCAGCATATGAGTGTTTTTCTTGTTTACTGTAGTCGAAAATGGAGACGGAGCAAGCGCAAGAAGTGGACGCGAATCCCTCCGCCGCCAAGAAATCGGGTGACAAGTTTAAATCTGTCGATCTGGAGGTGGAAAGCCGTACCGGGAGCTTGACCAAATCCGAAGTGGAAAGCCTCATCGAACAAGAAGTAAGCCCCACACTCTCTTCACCGAAAGCCATTTGTCTGTACTAACGAAAGCGTTGGCCTTGAAACTATCCAGGCTCAGTTGAGGTCCGCGGACAAAGCCGAACAAATGCGTATCGACTCGAAAAACTCACTGGAAGAGATGGTGTTGGACTCGCGTAACCGGTTCAGTGATCCGGACGATTTAGCGCCCTTCGTAGAAGAAGCAGATCGCACGAAAGTGGCCCAGTTCTGCGACGAGACCGAAAACTGGCTCTACGAGGATGGCGAAGACTGTCCCCGTCAGGAGTACACGCAACGCTTGGAGCAAATCAAGGTAGTAGGCCTGACGGAGTTGGGCTGTCGTTTAACGGACCCTGGTCGTTGACTGTGGCTTTGTCTGTAGGGATTGACTGACCCCGCCCGAGCGCGACACAAGGAATCCGTGGAGCGGCCCGCGGCGTTGGAGCGTCTGGCCGTCAACTTGCAGCGCGCGCGCAAAACGTTGGATTCCCACCGACGCGGCGACGAAGCGTACAACCACTTGACGAGCGAGGAAGCCGCCAACTTGGACAAAGCCATCCAGGAGAAGCAGGCGTGGCTGGAGAAACACGCCGCCTTGGCTCACAGCACTCCCAAGCATTTAGACAACCCGGTGAAATCCTGGGCCGTGGAGCAGGAGACCCGGAACTTCGAGTCGGCCACCAATCCCATCCTCAACAAAGCCAAGCCCAAACCCCAGCCCGCGCCGGCGCCCGAAGCCGCTGCGGCTGCTGACAGTGCAGATAAAGGCCCCGCCCCCAGCCCTCAGGAAGGCATGGAAACGGAATAAGAGGGTGGCTGGCTAGCGGATCATTAGATTTTAAATTGACCCCCTGATGACGGAGAAGAGGGAACACGTTCTGCAGAGAGCGGAAAGAGAGCAAAAAATGGCCAAGCTAATGCTATCATATTCGTTATAATTCCAGTTTGGAGCTGACGCTTCTGTAATTCAAGCCGAACGGAAGAGGAAAGAGTCTGCTTTCGATTTTTTTCTCAAAGCGATTAACTAGGAGAGGAAGACGCCTTTTTGGTTCCTTGTCAGTGTTTTTCTGCAAGTTTCTGTGTATCCAGTTAAATTAAACACATATGTTGGTCACAGCGTTGGTTCATTCTTTAGGAGTAACACATTCTATGGGCTTTTTCGCCTTTCTCGGGAAAAACCTTTACTTGGTTATATGTTGCCGTTTCTGAGTTTTCTATATTCCAGTGGGAATGGTTTGGGGCTGTGGCGTCTAAACCAATTTTCCACTTCATAAATCCCGCCTTCAGAGTGTCGCGTTAGTCCGCTAAGAGTGCGGCGGTAGTTACGTTCGAGTCAACTGTATAAATGTCTTCACTTCTGAGCTCTTCAAAGTTTCATTTTTATCGACATAAGGGCAGTTTGAGGTTTCCTGCAGTCACCCACACATGTATTTACCGAGTCTTGGTAATAAACATGTGAAGGATGACGCGTGGAATGCAAAACTTGAAACGCGAGGTGCTGTAATGGGTGTTGAAAAGATACTTCCTTCGTTTTCCTAATAAAGACCCGCGGTTAGCCGCGGCTTTTGGCTTTTAGCTCATCTTTTCTCTTCGAAGCAATTACTTTGGTAACGTCAGCTTATTTCATGAATAGCCCACCGTACTGTGCAATTCTGTTCGACAGTTGTATTTATAAAGCTTCCCGCGCATTATGACGCCGTAAGGTTTCTATAGCGATGTCCCGTGAGAACCGAAGCGGTTTACTTTTTGAAGAGGCTTGACTATGCTGGACACAATTATGTGTCCCACACTTTCAAGATATTTGAAGCTGGTAGGGAATGAGTAGGGGAGAGTGGGGAGTCGGAATCTGAAGTTATCTGGTGACAAAGTAGGAATACACTTTAAAAAATTTACATAGTAAATGATGCACTATATGGCTCTTGTGGCTAAAGATTAACTAATTCTACCAACGCGTTCAGAAGTTAGATACGTTTATATGAAAACACCAACCGCAAGTAAATATTTCCCTCTTCGTGTCAAGCGTCACTTTTGTTTTAAAGGTAACCAATTTTTTACACAAATAGACTCTTAAGCAAGCTGATATAATAAACTATAAATCTAAAGAGTTGAAACTCAAAACTATAAATCTAACAAGAGTTGAAACTCAAAACTTTCGTGTACACCGAGCTTTGAATTTTCAAAGTTGGAAAAGGTATCTGGGGCACATCCGGACCGAGTTGTAGGGGCACATCAGGACATAGTAAACCGCGGTCCGTCAAACTCTTACATTCGCTAATTGCACGATTTCACTACAATTCATTTGTCTAACGTACCTACATTCGAATGAGGCCAACCTTCTTATTTGCTCTTTCGTATTTGCCCCTTGAATAGTTTTCCGTCACTTGTTCTTTTATACGCGTGCAATCACTACCAAAAATTTAGTTTTCTGAAACAATGCTGCCAGAAAAGCTTTGATTTCTTGTTCAAATATTCCACCTTATGGAACCCAGTGATGTTACAAACAAAAAGATGTTGTGGCTAGAAATCGTGTAGTCCGGATGTGCCCCACTCCTGTCCGAAACTGCCCCGGGCCTGGGGCACATTCGGACTAAAAGTGAGCCCTAGAAAAATTAGTATATCTCCAGTTTCGCAACTCCAAACAGAATACTTCCACCTGTAAAAATAGAGCAGAAGACCTGACGTCGTAAAACGTGCAAAAGTTTTACGTTCCATTACACGTGGAAGCCTACAAAAGCAAAAAAGTAAAAATTGGACGAAACGTCCCCACTCTCCCCTATGCCTCACGAAATTTATCATAATACTTTTATTTAACGATTTTATTATATGATATATTTTATGAAAGAAGTTCGTCACAACTGTAATGACATTTGCGACGACATTTCAAATTTGTTTATTATTATCTACTTGACATGATTGAGTTTCTATTGGGTGAATAATGTTACTTCCATTAAACTCCGATGCCATTTTCTCACAAAATAAAAACGGTCGCCCATATTTAGACCATATTGTCGCGCCAGGATTTGCATGCGCGATAAAGCTGTCAAGGCAATAGGCCTTGCCAGCAGTGTTAGCTCAGGCTAGTTGGCTTGACCATTTTATTCGGGTAGTATAGGATTCCAGAATTGGGTGAACCTTCTGGTTTATGTAACTGTCTGTGGGTGTGGGAAGCTCATCAGCCCTTCCACACTCTTTAAGAGTAATTAAGGTGTGGGGTGAGTTCTTCCAGATGTTCTCAACCCCAGAAAAGGGTAATAATTGTTAGGTTAAAAGGGAAGAAAAGAGTCCCGTTTAGAGAGTCTAAGAAGAGAGTCTGAAGAAGGCAGTTGGGAAGTGAGAGTCCCACGAAAGAGTTAGGCTCGAGTTGGTGCCAGTGCCGCGCACGTTATGTAACCCCCATTTTGTAGATCACTCGCTATAATCGAGGAATCCCTAAAATACACGCCTTGCTAAATTACATCTGTGTGCGAGTTTTTGGCGTGACATTATGGTGGAGATGCGAGGTACTCCTTGATTTAGTGAAAACAGTGATCGTGCGTGTGTGCGTGCACTGAACTTGGAAGATTTGACTTATACCTTCATGAGCGAAGAAAGTCAAGATCTCGCCGATAATTCGCGAGAACTACAATTTTCCCGAAGCCTACGACAAAGCGTAAGGATTCGCGGCGTCAACCCACCGCCAACACTTACGTTGTGTGCAAAGAAGCCTCCTCCACGGGTCGGCATGGCACAAGAAGGGTCGTCCTCATCACCTGGGACCACGTTCCGAGCAGCACGGGGACCGTTGCGGAAAGCCGTACCTATTCCGCGCTTTGATGGCCAGAGCAACTCCGACGCCGTCAAGTTCCTGTACGACTA
>JAHZNP010001176.1:0-24646 GCA_020615345.1 Triops cancriformis
GGCTTCACCAGCTCAATATGGCTATTGCTACTTTCTTGCTGATGGGCTTGACGTGGGTCTTTGGTTTACTGGCAGTAGGGCAAGCACGAACGTTCTTTAGTTACTTGTTTTGCGTGTTCGCTTCCTCGCAAGGCATGGCCATGTTTTTCTTTTTTGTTTTCAAGGAAAAGCGCACCCAGGAATTATGGACTAATTTCTTGCGAAATATTTCTTCGAGGGAACAGGACAGGGAAAGGCGTAGACAAATGGTGCAAGCCTACGGTAAAGAGCTATCTACCTTTCCAAGACCTAACCACTCGACTGGTTCGACTTTCGACTCGCCAAGTAGTCAGGCTTGAAACGAATACGAACTGTATAGTTTGTAAGATTCCTCGTGTACCCCCGATTCTTTCTACTGCTTGTAGTCGTATTTACTCCAAATGTCCGTTTACCCTGTACATCCTAGTTTGTTGCTGATCTTGTTGTCAAGCTATATTCGTAGGCTATGGTAGACTTTCGGTTGGACTTTCTAAGGAAGAATATTTAGTTATGTTATCAACGAAGGCATGACAAATAATACATTACTATCGTCAGGAAATCGGTATAGGGTATTCTTCTCGGGGATAGGAAGGAAGTGGGGGGGGGGAGGGGTGGCAAAATGCCAAAGCAATCAGTTCTATTTTCTAGTGTTCCGAATTTTTTTTTCCTCGTTGGATCTTCGATTATCTTCTTCATACATTCGTCAACTTCAATCGATCCGTTCAAATACTGCAAAACGTCAAGTTTAGATCCGGATGGGAAAAATCTCGATCCGATATTTTTACGGTAAACAATAACAGAAATAAACTTAATTACTATCCAAGATCTTAAACACAGTTTCTGTTATTTCAGATGGTTTTGAAAATTTAAAACTGAAAAGGCATTTATCACTGGTAATCAACAGTGCTAGTAACAATAAGTGAAGTACAAATCCGGGTGATTAACTTCACAGAGAAATATTTCAATGACTGTAAGCTAAGCAAACAGATTACTAGTCCGTCTCAATTACAGAAGGAGGAAAATATTTGTTTTTTCTTGTTTTTGTTTTAGCTCAATTAGCCCTTTCCTTCTATCATTCCTTTAGGGCGGCCTTGTGCTTTTATTTACGTACAATAGATTCCATACTTTTCTTGACATGAAGAATAAACAAAGTAAACAAAACAAGCCCCTGTTATAGTTTCTTAGAGATGAGTCAGTCGATAATGAACTGACGTGAAAGGTTGACTCATATCCCCTTCCATTGTGTCCGTTTCTCTCACTTCATCCATTTATTGTACTCCTCCATTCTCTGTTCTGTCCCGGCACTGTCCCGAGATGGCGCTGAGGTTTCATTAAGACTCTTGTGGCTGAATTTACCTCCGTAAAATGCCGAAGGGTCTTGAAGCTTTAAACGACCGCTCGCTAAAGAAAAGGTCGACCACGAGGTTTGATTTTTTTCTTATTTTAGTATTCACAACCAGTGGGAGTATTTAGTGGAATTTTTTATTTAAATAGTGCACAAGTAACACAACTTTAGACGTCTAAGTACTGATGTCCCATGTTGGAGATGACAACATGGCGACTTCTACGGGAAAAGCTTTGTTCATCTTTTATGCTGTGCTCGTAAACACTCTGTTAAGGCAGCGCGCAACACAAGTCGAAGTTTAGGGAAATAAATGCATTTGCCGTGGAGAGTTTGACACTCAAGCGAAATCCAAGAAACACATAATGAGGCGATAATACAAAATGTTTAACTAAGGTATCACGGCTCACTCTTTTGACCACTTCTCTCTCACTATCTCGACTTCTCTCTACCCACTCCTTGCTTTACTTCTCTTTGTTGCCAGTGACGTCTCTGGATTTTTCTCTGACACTCCTCGAACAAACAATACGTGAACGAAAAGGTTTCTACACAAGGGAGAGGAAAACCTATTGATGATACAAACTTGTGTACCACTGGGCTGTATTACAATAATCCCCCCCCCAGAAAAAAAATGGATAACAACGGATCTCTATTTCTATATTGCTTCGTTTTGAACTTTGCAATAACAGACAAGTTTCAGTGTTGGGTCGTCTACGCACCAGCTTTGGTTACGATACATGTTCAAGCGACTTACTTCGTCGACTATCCTGTATTTTTTCAATGTGTTATCGTACCTAGCGGTTGTTTCGAGTAGTGCGTTTCCGGGACTGGTCACTACGCGCATGACGTAAAGCATATCCACTAGCTGACCTTTATCCAAAATGTCTAATTCGACATCGACAATTTCTCGGAGGGATAAAGTGGAACACTGAGGTACTGTGCTTAGCATCTCGTTTAAATAATTCAGGATAGACACAGATACTTCTCGGGCCTCGGGGGAATCAGGCTTCAGAGGATTAGAACTGGAACAAGTGCACCAGTGATCACTGATCCCCGCTTGTGGGCAACTACGAGTGTAGCCAACCTCTTTAAACAAACTTTGTCCTCTTAACCCATCCACGGAAGCTATGTTAGCGAGCGAAGAGTCCGTGAGCTGGCCGACGTTTACCAAACTGCGCAACGTCTGGTAAAAGTCAAAGTTCGAAGTTAACCGGTAGGCGTTGGTCCGGAAGTTGGCTACAGCTTGGGGATATCTTTGCTTGAACCAAAGAGGGAACCTTGCGAAGAAAGCTGGCAAACGATCTTCGAATCTCCCTTGGTACGATTCTCGAAATTCGCCAACCCTTAGCCCGTGGTCACTGACGAAAAATATGACGGTATCGTTGACGATTTGCGTTGCGTTTAGTTTTTCGAAGAAATTATAGTAAACCGGGTCGGCGTACTGGGCTTCGTTAAAGGCATTGTGTGTGAGCTGTGAACCCCACGAGACGCCAAAATACGGTCGCTTTTGGTGCTGGTACATAAAATCAAAGGTATAGTCGAGCAAAGGTTCTACTTCGGTTTGAAAGCCGAAGCAATAGCCGTCGTTAAACCTGGGCAGGTTTCTGAATGCTTGAGCAAAGGGTTTGTAATAGTAATCTGTCGGCGGAACCACGAAACCTGCACTATAATAGGAAAACGTCGCTGGGGTGGGCGAGTCTTCGCCGTAGAACGTCAGGTACTGTTGTTGTTGAAAATCCTTGAAGATCAAAGGGGCGTCATCCATGGCCAGTGATCCTCCCTGGCAGCAACCCAATTCTTTAGGGAAGCGGCCAGTGAAGCTTGCCATTAGGTTTGGGTGCGTGTTGTCGGCCACCTTGTTATATTCAAAATACTGGATGAAGCCAAAATCTTCCAACAATTTGTATGTTCTTGGCATCTGGCGCTGGAAATTCAACCGGGATAATGAATCAGCGCCTATGATCATCACATTGGGGCGACGTAACCCATCTTGGGGGCGAGTTGGCCCATAACTGGCAGCTGTGGGTTTCAACGACCTCGGCGTGAGGGCAGCATGTGCGTTCAGGTACACCCTCTGGTGGTCCTTACTGCATTCTACTTGCACGAAGTCACTGGTGAGCTTGACCGCCGCCTTGAACGGCGTGCATGGTCCGTATCTACACAAACACTCAGTAGGATAGAAATGTGCGTTTTACTCGAGTCTTACTCAATTTGATTGTCGGCACTGCGATTGTAAGACGCTATGGATTGCTCTTTCCGGTGAATATAGGAGAAACAGCACTCCAACGTGCCACTGCTCGGTGAATCGTACAAAGGCGCGGCGCTAGTGTCGATGACGAGGGTAGTACCATTCAAACGTGTCAACGGTTTCTTGCTCTGGCAGTTTAGTGGGGGCAGTTTCTTGTATTCCTTTCTGGCTGCTGCGGACATGGCTTCAAATGTAGGTATCTTGCAACGATTCGGATTCTGCCAAAATGTCCAACATGTTTAAATTGCTCTGTAGTTTTGCGACCAGTAATTTCGAATACGTTACCTCTTTGTTCGTAAGTGTTAAAACGGAAACGTCACCGATTGATATCTCTTCTAAATCCAACGCAAACTTAAGCATACTCAAGTAATACGTTAACATTGTTAAAGCTAGTAGGATTATCATGTGTTTCCGTTTGAATGTCCGAAAACCCATGATTCTCGAATTGAGGAGTTTCAGGATATTAAGAGGAAAAATACTAATATGAAATACTAGTTTAACAGTCCAAAATGCACAGGTTTCGGTCTACTCCACGAAGTTGAATGAAATGTAAATCGCATAATGAAAGTAGATAGCTTTACAGACGGAAGGCAGAGAACGTGAAACACGAGTGTCTGAAGTATAAAACTGGCTTTTGAAGATCTGAGCTGGAATGGGAAACACGTTGTAAAGAAATATCCTGCACAAGGAGCGGATCTTGAAAGTTTTGTGATGTTTCTCGAGGATTTCAGCTGCGAAGGAAAGATAAATTCATTATAGGATACAGAACTGATTGAGACAACAGGCTATTAGCGGATTTCATATGTAAGATACGGTAAACAACTTCGTCGTATTTTGGTATTCTTGCATTTCACTGTAAGAAAAACTTAAAACGCAGTCTGGCTACTTGGAAGATTCGCGATCACTGACTGTAAGCCTGCGTGTTTTCGTGTGTTGACCTGGGAAGGCGACGAGGTTGACCTTGTTCCACTACTATGCCCTGGAGCAGGTTTTCCGTTTTCAAGGCCGTAAATTAGGGTTTCGGTGTTTAGCATGTGACGCGGTAAACCGTTACGGACTGTTTGTTTCATCGTGCACTTTCTCTAGCGCGTTTTCTGCCACGGTTGCTTGTATTGTGTGCCAACTCTTCTTTAAAGCCACTATATACCCTCTCTTATTTTACTTTGACTGTGGGAAACGAAAAAAATTGCGTGGACGATTGCGCAATTATTGTTGCATATTTTCGGTATTTTTTAACCCAACATTTTAAATATCAATACCTAGAATATGAAGTTTAGACATTTTCGGAATTCAGAATTCTGAATATTCGAAATACGGAGAGGGTAATCCGAAACTTTCAAGCAGAAAAAAGCTTCTTTGTCGGCCTTCGAAAACGGATCTTTTCATTACAACCGACATTTTGTTTCGTAATAAGCGAAGGAAAACGGTATGTAAAGAGATAGGATTTTGTCGGGACCGACATGTTATTTCGTCGAACCTATATTTCGTCTTAATCCGAGACTTTCAAGCAGAAAAAAGTTACTTTGTCGGTCTTCGAAGACGGAAGATCTTTTCGTTACAACTGATATTTTGTTTCGTAATAAGCGAAGGAAAACGTATGTAAAAAGATAAAAAAATTTCGGGACTGCCATGCTATTTCGTCTTGTCTGTTTTCATTATAACCAGTTTCCACTGTATTTTATTATCGATGGTACGCGTAAGTAAACATATCCGCTTCGGTTAACTCTCAGTGTATTTGTTTACTCCGTTGTTCTCGCTGCGTTGATCATAACGCGACCGAGTTGCCAATCAATGGCGGATTAGGATAACTGCGGATTGGTCGGCGGGTTAGCCGTACATTGCAATCTCTTTATTGTTCTTCACCAGATTTTCTGATAGAATTCTTAACTAAAACCGTTTCCTTTTTTTGCAAGGCAATAGACCAATTGTCTAATACTGCCATCTATGTACACTAAAAATAACCATGCTGGAAACTCGACTTCCCGCCGTTCCTGGCCAACCAATAGCCAGCGAAGACCCTCCGCCCATTTCCATCTGCCTGTAGTTACGCAGAGCCACCTATTGGTAACACATCGTACTGCAAGCCATAGACTTCCTTCTCAAAAGCGGTATATAACCGCCCACGAACCAAAAGAAGTACGACGTAAACAAAAGCAACCCGAAAGTGATCCACTCCCAGTTTACCAACAATGATCTAATTTACCAAGATAACCTCTCGTGCAATGATTGTGCACCACTGGATCCACCCAACCTCACCATGCGTCAGAAACGAAGCCTACCGTTACTGCTGGGAAGCTTAACTCTCATAGCTTTAGTTTTCTTAGTCGCTAAACAAATTGTTTTATCAGACGCCATCTATTACGCAATCTGGAGCCCCAAGTTCTCCCACCAGGATCTCTTATGGCCCGACATCTTACATTTGCCCGATCGCCCTCTCCAACTGCCTTTCATCAAACTACCCAATTCACACGATGCCTTACTTTGTTACCGCCCTGGCCTTGCCACGCCCCCCGAACCCCACGCTCAGCGTCCCCATCTATCCCAAGTGACTTCGACTTGCCCGTGCAACAATGAATACTACGGCCCACAGTGTAGTATCCCTCGCACGCTCCATCTCACCAACTCGTCGGTCCCCAAAGTGGCCTTGCGACACTTCCCGCGCCGTATCGTTTACTTCTTCTCCGCCACGCGGCCGGAAGCGCTCGAAGCGCGCGTTCTGGCGTTAACGGACGTCGTGGATGCCTTTGTTGTACAAGACTTGTTCGCCAACCGTTCTGACACGCTTTTAGCCCGGTTAAGGCACGGCTGGCTGAGACGGTACCAGCATCAGATCGCGTACGTCGTACCCGAAGCGTTGTACCGGCAGTACGCCGCCAAACAGCGTTCTCCGGAGCCCGGTTTCGCACTAGAGCCCTTAACAATGGATAAAACTTACATCCGGCAGTGGAGCAGTCGGAATGGCGGCCAAGACCCGACCGAAATTAGTTTGGTGGCACTGGAGCCGCCCAAGGAGGCCGAAAACGAGCCAAATGTTTCGTCGAAGAACGCCATCGAGGCGTGGTTAACTCGGCAAGGCGTCAAGCAGCTCGGTGATGTCCGTTTAGATGACTTGATTGTTTATACGAAAGAGAGCGAACGGCCGACGAAGGAATTGCTTTTCTTCTTGAAAACGTACGATGGCTACCCGCTGCCGCTGAGCTTGGGCCCAGGGAAGTCATCTTCCGCCTTCCCGGTAGCTAAGGAAGATAGGAGGGCGGTGGCTAATGTGGTGACGTTTCAAAAATTTCGGGATTGGTACAACTACGACGCTTCCTGCCTGGCTTCCAATGACGTCACGTGCCGAGAGAGATTTTATTGAATTTGGAACAAAAAAAAAGATGGCTAAGCCACGCCTCTTTAGTATGTCTTTCTTCTCATTAACCTTTTTCAGACAGACAGTGACGTAAAATAGCTACGGTGGCGTTTTTAGGATGTAAGCTATTGTTCTTGTTATCAGTTGGTAGGGAGTTTGGCAAATTAGAACGAGTTTAGACAAAAGCTTAGAGCGTTTTTTATAGAGTTTATACCGTTCCGTCCCGTAACCGTTAAACGGCGTTGACGAGTTGTTTATACACATGGAAGTGAATACGTTGAAAGTGTATGAAGAGTGGAGAGTATGAGTTGGGGTTGTAAAAGTTTAACGATCGTGATGTAATACAGAACGTAAAAAGGCAAAGAAATGTGGTTGGGTGGGTTCATTTTAATGTTGCTAAATGGTGGAAAGTTTGAATGGCAGGTGTTTTTACAGTCGGGTTTCTCGATTGTACTGAACCTTATGTTTTAGATGCATCTGACACATCTACTAACTATACTGCATTGCACTTAGTTGCATTTTAAATTAAGGAAAATAAATTATATGATGCGAAATTTCGTTTTGATTCCCTTTTTAAGGAAAATGAAAGCAACTAGTGGAGTAATTCCACGATTTTCTCTAGACGGCGTTGTACGCTAGCGTCCACGTGACTTGAATGATATATAATTTTTGTGAGTTAATTTTGATTTATTTTTTTCTTGGTGCTACTGTATTCTTATAAGCTTAGTTATTTATGTAGAATTGGGCAAATTTAAGGATAGTGAAAGTCAATTGATATCAAATTCAAAACAACTTTTTTATATTTAATAAAATTACTGGGAAGTTTTTCAGGTTAAAGTCAGTTCAATTCGTTTCGGGCTTTTATATGGGATGTCAAATTAAATTTGAAGTAAATCAAGTGAAAGAATCCAGTGACGTGAAAATTTTACTGTGGTTTACTAGCAAAGAGTGGAAATAGTAGTGGGTTGTAAGTTTACACGCACCGCCCATGTTCTTTCTTCACAAAGTTGCACTGCGTCGAAAGGATAATAAACATTTTTGAAGTATTTTTTAATCGAATTTTACTTCTAACACAATTCTTGCAAATTTATTTGTATCTTAGGTCAGTTCAATTCAATTATTTTTTAAAAAAGAAATTCACTTCACATTCAGCGAAAATGAACGGAATTAAATTTAGGTCAATTCAGGTCAGCTGATTTTTGCAGTTGACACATTCACTTCAAAAGCATTGAAAATAAACTGAATTTACGTCATGCTCAATCATCGAATTTGCCGAGCTCTGGTATATACTTCTTTATAATGATAATACGTTGCTACCATGGTATATTTAGTAAACCATAACGAGGTTATCTACAAATTTCCTCGGATCCTTTATGTTAACTAGTGGTTTATTTTTTCGTAGAATTAGCGAAATCATCTTACTATTAAAACCCCGCCCCAAAATAAAGCGTAGAACAGCGCTGTTTTGCAAAATGTTCAATTTTGAGAAAACCATCCCAGAAATGGAAAGCAGTATACAATATTTACTACGAGGTGGCGACACAATACATATCGAGTGGAAATTCCAGTCATTTCTGTCTTTATTTTACTCCAATGAAAAGTTTCCATCAATCTTAAACTTTTTAAAGTAATAAATCATTTGTTTGGGTTTAGTCTTTCTCCAAGACGCGCAAAAACGCGTATCTTTCTTTTTACCCGCGTCCAACATCTTTAGAAAATGGCGGATGACACGTGCCACTATATTAGGATCCGCTAGCCACCAAGCTTACAAACCTTAAGAAGCTTTAAAGTGTCAATAGGTTAAGCTACAATCCCTAAAATACTCCCATGAACTAATTTGCAACAAATCCCAACAATAATTACTCAATAATTCTGAAACTGCCACAACCAGTGACTCCATAGTAGCTATTTCCCAACTAGACAATGAAACTCGAGTCTCCTAGCGCTTACACAACCCACCACTAGATGGCGAACCACCTTCCACAAGCCTTAAATACAAATAGCACAATTTACGACCCCCAACTTTCTCGAATTCCTCTTTCTCTCCCATTTCCTAACTTTGTTAATAAAAACCTGTTTGCCACTGTACATAACTCTTCCAGGATGTGAAAAGTTTCATGGCTGCCGCTTTTGAAGCGCTCAGGCATATTGAATTTGAGCGGCTGGGAAAGAAAAGGGAACGCCGGTTCTCGGGCTAGAGAATGAAGCTGTAAGTAAGAAGAAGATTTAAGAACTTGAAGGCTGTTTTTCCCACTTTGTGTGTCGTACTTTTTTTATCCTTTCAAAGAGCTTAGTGTTGGGGAGACAGGCGTCCCCGGTCCCTAATCCTTTCATTACGCCAGCTTCTCCCACAAGACCCAACGCACCCGCCGAAAGGCACGGTAGGGGGAGTTGGGGTGCGCTAAGGGTCGGGAGCCAACTGTGTGTGAGAGAACCAAGAGACAGAGAAGGCCCTAATTTGCCTGGCTTCTTAGCAGCTTAAGCTGGCAGGCATTCTCTTCTGTATGTGTGTGTGTGTTCGTCTCTCTTGCTCTCAAATTCTCCCTTTTTCCAACCTGAAAACAATACCCCTCCTCCCCCTAAGATTTTCTTCATTTCACCAAGATCTGTTTCCCAGCCCCCCTAATGTGTCAACCTACCCCACCACCTCACCTTCTGCTCGAACAAACGCTAATTTCACACTATTAACTGCACCGTGGCTGATAACAATACCCGAACATTCCCTGGTTTAAACCCCCCAGGCAATTTTCTTTGAGGTGTGCAAAAGTAATCAATTTTCCAGACTTTATTTTTTTACTTACTTTCTTCCTAACACGTTATTATTTCCTTTTTTAAGGAAAAAACTAAAGTGCGATTCGCTTTTGACTCTCTGGGGGGTTAGAACGCAGAAAAAAAATCTTTGGGAAATAAGAAAAAAATGCTGAGATTTTTCTGTCAATCGAAATGTGCTACTCGGAGAACTGGTGGGGTGGGCCAAAAATGTAACACGGGGTAAAGGAGGGTAAAAAAAAGAGACGTGGATAGAAATGGTAAAAAAATGGAAATTGGCTGGTCTTTGTATGATTTCCCATGCATGACTTTGGAAGCCGCTGATCCCCTTGGGCGCTTGGCAGTCCTTTTCTTTCCCGCCTTGAAATTCTCCCTCTCCCACCCTCGGAATTCAATTGCCAAGTTTGCTGACCAGGCAGCGAAAAGTTGACAATCGAAATCCCCCTTTCTCCCCCCCCCCTGAGCGCCACACAAGCTGCAGTGGTAGCAGAGAGTTTTCGAACGACAGTTGCCGGTACCCGAAACCTGGGGGGCGAGTGTAAGTTTTATTATACATTTTCTAGCGGGGGGAGACGTAGAGCTTTCCTTTGCAAATTTCTTTGCACCGGAGCAAGGATATGGAATAGGAAATGAGGGTGGATTACTTCAAGGGGAGGTTGAGAGTGGGCGGAGTCCCAGTAGCCTGGGGCACAACGCAGTTACCCTGCGGCGTAGAGAGGAGGGTGAGAAGGGTAGCCAACCGGGTTGGGAAGTGTTTGTTGGGGCGTTGGGGAATTTGTGCTCGGAAATGAATAATTTACGCAACAAGTTGGCGTAAGACAGAAAGGAATTTGGGGAAAAATTGTGTACTGTGTTATAGATATGGAAAATGAAGAATGAAGAAGGCAATTGTTGCAGTACGAAGAGAAAAAGATGATGCTAAAAGCCAGTAAATTGTTCTAGTTCCTCGTACAACTTTATGGAAGCTCAGTAGGACAGTTATATCGTTCTTCTTCTAGCAGTTTATGAGGAAAACTGTCTTAGGAGACAAACTTAAGACTGAGAATTTAATGGATACGACGGCGGTTCATTCAGTTCTATTTGAGGCGTATTACTGCTGGACGAAATAGTTTCTCTTCCACACTATGAAGATATTTGAAACTAGTTGAGGATGGGTAGACCTATTTTTGTATGTATTATACGATTTTTATAAACAGATTTTTTTATAGGGAATATTCTTGTTGGTTTAGAATTTTACGTTCCACGGTACGAAAGTATTAGCAAAAAAGGTTTTAACAAACGCGTTAACAGGAGACAAAATGAAGTCTTTAGCAAAAAAGCAAATGGAAAAGAAATTTTTGAGTAACATTAAAGCTTCAACAACGCAGAAATTAGTACTGAGCAAGGTAGCCTCAATAGCTAGTGGAAGAGTGCGAAAAACAGAAAAATTGTCTTGGTGTTAAAGGGCAATGGACACCAAATAACATTTTTATCCCATAAAAAAGAGCGAAAATACTAGTTTCCGGAATTCAGTTTCTTTTTCTCAGGAACGAAATAATAACGAAGATATTTAGGAAATAAGAAATCTGAAATTCAAATTTTTCTGTCCGTGACGTCACGCATCTCATGGGCGGGAAAAGGCCAAACCTTTGGAAATAAATATCTCCAGAACGGCTAGTCCATTAAAAATGGAAACAAAATTCACTATTCTTAGAATAATGGTATTGTAATAATCCATCAAAATCTCTATATGCGTTTGTGGTGTCCATTGCCCTTTAAATAGGGTAAGATGTGGTCACGGAAAAATCGGCACATAGCTAGACAGATTCAATCTGATAGAAAACCCTAGAGGTGGAAACTGTGAGGCCACGGATGAAAACGTACAAAATCTAGTAATATAATGCCAAAGCTACAGAAGTAAGAGGAAGACCTCATTCGACAAACTGGGACTGAAAAATATACCAATAAATTTATACGAAATAGTATGGTTTGGAGCTAGAACTAGAGATGAACAATTTTTTTATATATAAAACACGCTATGTAAATTTTTAAAGTATATTGAAATAGCCGATTATATCTAGTCATGGGAAAGAGGGAAATTTCAATTTTAATACGTCAGAAATAAGGCCAAAAGGAAAGCCGAAGACGTTAATACATCGATGATTCGACGTACGTCTTAAAAAAAGGCAGGAAAGGTTAAATTCTTGGCTTTACTATAGTACAGCAATAGCAATTGAAAGTAAGGAAACGTAGAAAATGTACAGTATATACTTAATGCTGTTATATTTAGTATCCTTCTGGGATGCTTTAGTTAATTTTTTTACAGTAGCCCGTATTGTACCTAAATTTTAAAGCGCCGATCTGGAAGAGCTCCGGGAAAATCTTAAAAAATTAAATCAAGTGTAATAAAGTTTTAATACTGTATTATATTTCGTGATAATTGCTAGAACCTTGCGAAGAGACATCTTTGAAAAAAGGCCAAAATAATTTATAATTGTAGAAGGATTTTTTTTTTTACCAAATTCTGAATTTGGAAAATACCTCCATGTTATAAGTATTATTATAAAACATTTTGGTCTAAAAAATTATAGAAAAATATGCAACCGTTATTAAAAATTTTAATAACGGCTAAACTTACAGGTGATTTAGGTTGTAGCAATTAAAAGCGATTGCCTACAAACTGAAAAAATTGCCTGTAAAAACTATGGGAACTGTTTCCAACATCTCTTTTTGTGTTCTTGCTGTTGCTTAGTATGCAGGACGGTACCTAGACGACTACAGAACTGTTTCGACATAGTTTGTTGCTTGGAAGTAATAACATACACGTACAATGACGTATCATGCATCAGTTGACGATCGCTTCAGATTCACGCGATCAGTGTCCCGTAAATCCGGACACAGCAGAGGTCGATGAGGTAATAATACAGAAATACGCCTGATTTCTCTCACCTGTGCATCATTATACGCTCTTTCATAGAAACATCCATAGCTGCCGCAATGTATTGGCTGACTAGTCTTTGATTGCTCGCCGAAACATTACCAAACGACCACCGATGATATACCCACCAACCAATGGCGCTCTTCGATGTATTACTGCAGTGGTTGTCTGGTAACAGAACCGAATATCTGACAGCCGGCGAAAGATTTCTTCAGCAGTGTCTTTCAGAACCTTAACAAGAACTGTCCCAAGATGAGTGAAGTACCAGCTCGCAGCAATGTATCAGACTCCAGTCCCAGCTTCGGTCCCACGACATTCTGGGAAGTCGGAGTACTGGCAACTTTATACAGTGCAGTTTTCTTTTGCGGTCTTTTGTTCAATTCGGCAGTGCTCGGTACCATTAAGTCACTCCCTAGGAGCGGACGAACGGTAGTGAATCAGTTAATAGCGTGCCAGTCAGTTGCCGGTATCGCAGCAATCGCCATTGCTGTTCCGTTGTACCTCTACCTACTAACTACTGGCAATCGACACCCAGCGCTGTGTAATTTCTACGACTGGTACCTTTTTTTCTTTTGCGCGCTGATGTGCTGCTTTATCATTGCACTGGGCTTGCTGCGCTACCTGTACGTGTTCCATTTTCGATTGCTGCAGAAATTTCGCCAAAAGACCATCCTAGTACTGCCGCTGGCATTCACTTTCGCCACGACGATACTTTATTGTTGCGTCCGGTACTTTCTGGAATCGCCGTCAGACAAGGGAATCCGCATTACTTTGTGTAGTACTGGCGTTACAACTACGTACAAGAATTACTGGCCGATCGTCCTCAGTTCGCATCTTTGGATCGTGGTACTGGGCTCTGCTTACTTCAGAATTCTGCGTAAGCTGGGATCATTCATTCCGGGGAAAGATGTTCCGCCTCCTTCCGTCAAGAAGGTGAATCTGGTCGACGCCAGAACTTCAGCTCTGACGGCCATTGTCTTGGAATGCGCGATCCTTATGGCGCAGATATGGAATATCATCAACCCAGAGATCCTGCCGGTCCAGTATCAGTTTTTCTTCCAGGAAATGTCCTCTATATTTGTCTACGTAACGCATTTTGTACCAGCTATGTTGTACTACCTAAATCAGCAAGAATCGCCGAGACGCTGGAAAATACTTTTTCAAAGGGCGATTCCATGTTACAGATCGACCAATAAGATTGAGATTCTTACTATAGACTATCCAAGTATGGACATTTTCCCAGCTGAAACACATGTCAATTGCCCCTAAAACTTTTTTATCGGTTTTATCTGTCAGTAATAAGGAAAGACAATTAACAATTTTTTATTACAATTATTTGTCCAGATATTTCTTTTACCTTGGCGGAAGTACTTTGTCTAGCGTTACCGTTAATGTACTGGGAATTAAATCCTGTTTATTTCAGTGACTTAACCCGGGTTCAGTTACAAGAAAAGAAAGAAAAGAAATACGTCTAATTCAAGATTTAACTAGCTAGAATTATTTTTCGATGATTCAACGTCGTACGTTTAAAAAAAAACAAAAAAAGATTTTTTTTAGATTTTGGAAACTAAAATTCTTGAAAAAATGAAAAATTGTAAGTCGAAACAAGGTTGCAGTAAAATAAGTTTGCGGGTACTAAGCTAGAGGGCGTTGTGTGCGGAGGAAGCGAAGCGCTTTGACGAGTTATGGGACTGGCGGAGCTATTGCTGCAGAACTTTTGTTGGGAAGAAAGCACTTTTCTGTTATTTATTGCTCAAATTATTGAATTCATGCATTTCAAAAATCCCCCCCGAACAAACTTTGTCGCTCTCTTTGGATTCGGGACACATGTATAAATAATTGCCTGTTTGTCTTTTTCACTCACACTTTTTGACAGCCTAATCGCTTTAAAACGAGTTTAGGAAAGCGGAGGATTCAGTCAATAATTCTGGCAACACATTGTCGCTACCCGTGAAACATGTGTCTGATCTTCAGAGAGACTCAGCTTTCAAAAGCTTGGCTGTTTTCCCATCTTGTAACATTACTTATGCATCTTGTTTGAATCATGTAAATATTGAACTGTACAACATGGTGGATTAAACCAACGTTTTACCCCAACCTCCTACACATCAATTTGTGTGGGGCAAAATTGTGACAAAATATGTGAAAAACTATCAATATATGAAATGTTGTAATAAAAATATTTTGAAAAATCAAAATCTTGGAAAAGTTTCGGGAAAAATCCGAAAATAAGTAAGAAAAATGGAGAAATATCGGGGGGAAAATCGGATAAAATTTTGTTAAAATTGATCCCAAAATAAAAAAATGTATGAAAATATGGAAAAATTGTAGAAAATCAGAAAAATTTCGAAAAATACGAAATGAAGTATTAAAAATCACGAAAAAGATTTGTGACAGAACTTGCGAAAATATTTTCTGCGACATGTGAAAACATAGAAAAATTTGGCACAAAACTCCGCAAAAATGAGGACACTAAATGTTATAAAACTTGAAAATATGAATGATCTCTGGCTTTTTTAAAAGAAAGTCTAACAAAATAGGGAAGGTTTAAAAAAAATTCTGGAATAAAAGCACAACACCAATGTTTATAAGATCTAAAACAAGTAGTAACAATAAGAAAAATCTCTAAGATATTCTGACAATAATTTTGATTGTTTTCGAGAAAACTAGGACAAAATTGCAACAATAATTGCGTCTAAGTGTGAAAAAGAGGAGTTCTTGGGAAAAAAATCTGGCAAATACCACAACTAGTGTTGCCACACTAGTTTTTACTACATTCGAAACAAATAAGGAGCATTCTGGGAAAACTATTCTGGACAAAAAGTCTGACAATTACTTTAACATAGAATGACAAAATAATTTACATTATAAGAATTAATAGCTTCTAATGATTACTTTAAACAAAATAGAAAAAATCAGGAAAAACTATAACATTCATTTTACTCCTGAGTCCACCACTCAAAACTAATATACCTTCAAAAATTTTCACAAATACGCCCATTCGAGGCGATTAGACCCAAAATTCTATTAATACTACTAAAGACTACTGATCATAAACCGATTGGAAACTTATTCCTATCTCACATTGCAAGCTTTCGGTTTCTTTCTGGTGCCAAAGCTCCTTGCCATCTTAACTTTTCTGTCTCTTCAGCAACAAGTCCGCAATCCTAAGAGAATTAAGACATCATACACCGAAAGCTCATTATGATTTCTAATCCCCTTAAGTTACTCCCCTCCAAAAATCTCAAAGCTGCCAAACTCTTTTTGCTACACTTAACACTAAGCTTGCAAGAAAAAAATAATTGCCCTAACTAAAACCCCCCCGGAGAAGTTGTTTCCCAGCCCTCAATTCTTTTTACAACGTCATAAAACGATTTCTGCCATTTGGCACACTCGAAAATCACCCGAAAGTAATAAAACCCAAGAATCTGTGTCCCCACTCTTTCTAATCAATTCCCACATCCTTTTCCACACCTCTCCCAATAAAAACCCACTCTGCAATTCTGAACCAGAATTTCTTTCAAATTTTTCTTTTTCTTCAAATTTCTGCCACTAGGACGCGAAAGAAGTGTTGCAGCAATAACGTGTGGTTGAAAGCGCCAGAAAAGGACCAAAGAGAATGTAAACGTGGTCAAATTTGCACCTACCTGTCGTTAAGGAGCGATGCTCTCGTTTCCGGTAGTTTCCAGTACTTGTCGGGTGAGAAAAAAATAATAAAAAAAATTGGGAGTTTTTGGCACGAGAATTCACCCCGAATGGCCGGACTTGGTAGACCATAACCAATGCACAAATGCTCCCACGTTTTCCTTCACTTGGTGTCGCTCAATGCTGAAGAGGAGGGCAACAAGGAGAGGAAGAGGAAGCGAAAGAAAAGAAGCTCCCAGTTCGGGAAGCTCGAGTTTTACGACGTTCAGCATCCTGAACCCATCCCACAAAAATATATATATGGAAGCTCGTCGTATTTAGTGTTCCGGACCAGCGGTGGAGCCTGTCTTGTCTTTTCTCACCCTGCGTTCTTTTAGAAAGGAGGAGTAGAAAAAAAGAAGAGGCTTGCGACGAGTGAAGCTGCCAAAAACACATAGCGACGACAAAGAGTACAAGCTATATAACTTTGTCTTGTGAGACCTTTTCGAGAATTTTTTTTAGTTCTAATGTGTGCTATGGCTAACACTGGGGGATTACAATGAAAGATGAGCTACCTACATACTGGCGCTAATTGAGATCGTTGGCAATTAACATTGGGGTGTAAGGGACATTTGGGAGAGGTGAATTTGTTCGTGTTTCGTATTTTTTTAAAGTAATTTATTAGGTGTGAGCTAGGCTTGTTGCTGTTCAGGTATACATAATTCGGGTACATAATTGTTACCATATTGATATCTAATAACATTTAATGTGTTTCGTAAATTATGATTGTTTTTATTGAAATTATTTCATAAATATCAATTCAAGAAAAATATCTTAATTGGGCTATAAGCCCAATTAAGATATTTTTATATCAATTAAGATATCCATGAAAATGTCTATATTGGGCTATAAACTGAATCTGGATATTTTTGTTGAATTAAGATGTAAAAACGGAAACAATTTTTTATAATAGTTATTTTTCTTGAAATTATTTCATAAATATAATTTCAGCAAAAATATCCGTATTGGTCTATAAGCTTAATTTGGATATTTTTGTTGAAATATCCATAAAAATGTCTATATTGAGCTATAAACTGAATTTGGATATTTTTGTTGAATTAAGATGTAAAAAACTGGAATAATTCTTTTGTTCGTGTTTGTTTTATTTGTGGAGATGTTTTGAGTAATTAAGCTTGTAGGACGGTACAAATGGCGTCTTGGGGCACTAAAACAGCAGGGTGGCCTTGTTTTGGAATACTTGGTAAGAGAAAATCTAATTTTGCTACGTAGTGTTCTTTGATTGTTATATTATGCTAGTTCGAAGCTTTAAACAAGGTTTTAGGGCATTTTTGAAGGGATTTTACGGGTAAACGCGGGAATGAAAGGCAAATCTCATGCAAGCTGATCATTTTGCTCTTGACGACAGATCGTTTCAAAGTACTTAACGAGAAGTAGTGATACAAAGAGAAGAAAGATAAATATGAATTAAGGAAGATAAGTAATACGCAAATTTGCTAGAGGCTAAACGTGCTACTATAACAGTCGCCAAGTGTTCTTGTATACATTTTCTATATGATAACGTTTTGTGTGAAAAATACTTGTCCGAGTTTGTTTTTATTTTAGATAAATAAATAAAAAATAATATCAGCTGAGCCCTTAGGACTCATTTTCGGTTTTCCTTTTATTTGAAAAAAGAAAGAATTCAACGACATACTTTAAATTTATTAAGTCATTCAGAAAAATTTATTCTTCAGGTGCTGTAGATTTTTCTTCGGCTAACAATTGCTGTCAAAATCGTTCTTTGAAATACGGAGGCATTCCTGAGATATCCTCTGAAACAATTCCCCATAGTATTCTCCCAAAAGGCGTTTGTGTACACCCTGACCTTAAAAACCGTATAATTGTTTTACGTCAACTACCGGAAAAATAAACTTTTGTCAAGGGCTAAATTGACAGCTTCCGCTAGATTTTACCAATTTTATCGGGAAACTTGTTTATAAAGGATTAAAAACTTCTGAATTGGCTGGAATTTAATAAAAAAATATTTCGTTAAAAGTTCTTGGAACGCAGCACGGTGCAACTTGAGGTAGGAGGAACAATAACTTCTTTGCAATCGTGTACGCTAGTTGTTTTTCTTAAAATCTGACATCCTAATCTGCGAAAAACTTTCCGGTTAATTTTCTGTACTTTTTGGTCTTTTTCTAGGTTTTTGTTTCACTTTCTGCCGGCGTGAGCTATGCCCATTTTCGCTTGTATTTAAAGCTAGAATGTGTATTGCGTTTAAAATTAAGAAAGGTTCAAATTCTTTGAAATGAATTAATTCTGAAACTAATTTTGAATGTACTCGGAACTGAATTAACTTTACTCGTTTACGTCCCAAATTGACTCGACTTCATTCGAATTTCTGTAAATAGTTTTGACTCTCATTTGAATTGACTCACTTTCTTGAATTTACTCATGTCTGGTACGTTTCTTCTCCAACGTTTCTTTCTAAACTCTTCAAACCGAACCCAAAACAAAGCGACGCTTCTTCTTATTTCCGCATTAATACAATAATTCGTAACTAATCTAATTTTATCATTCTTATAATGCAGAAAATCAACATCAAAAGATAACGCAACTGTTTCTCAAAAATTTATATTAATGTTAAAATATAAGAAACCAAATTTACTTTATAATTAAGAAATATAAGAGATCGAAATAATAATCTTAATTGTCTGATTAACACAGCGTAACAATTAACATTCAGAATTCATAGAATTACTTACAAAAAGAAAAGATAAATACATAATTACCCTAATTTTACTATCACTTCTCCAACTATTTCTCATTAATATAACGCCAAAATTGATATTCCTACAAAAATGTAATTATTCCGAAAAAAATCTTAAAAAGCAATAAAAAATCCTCAGTGGGCTTGGCTAAATTCTCCTACCCCTTACAATCCCAACAATAACTAAACCCTACACCCCATTGTTTCCCCAACAATCGTTCTCTGTACAACCATCCCTTACACTCATGAATCGTTTAAAGCCACACGAAGACGAGACATGAATAAAAAAAAGAAAAAAATTCCCCCAACCCCTCCAAATATACACTGTACGAATGTGTTCAAGCGTTTTGTCAAGACGGGGACAAAAGCGTTACTACACTGCAGTGACAAACCGGAAAAGCAGTCAAAAGCATGTGCTACCACACACAACCCTGAAATACACACGCAAGAATTTATTTTTTATTTTCCCTTTTCCACAGTTGTACCCACAAAGCTTAGCAACGGCGAGTACTTCCCCCTCTCCCCCCCAGGGGGGTGACGAAGGCTTGGGTAGCATGTTTGTCTTATACACCTCCCTCTGCTAACACCCACCCCACTCGCATTTACACGCACACAAAAGACAAAATGGGAAAAACAGCCATGAATTTCTATTTCGCGTGGAAAATGCAGCTGGTGGCGCCCTCTCCTACGAGTTTTACAACTTTGCGGGGGTCCCAACCCTTTAACCCCCCCTAACATTACTACTAACACTCTATCCTTGACTCTCTGTACACTGTAAAAAAAAATATTTGTCAATTTACAATTGCAGCAAAAAATTATAAAGACTTTATTGTAAAAATACTTTTAAAATGTTTTTTTTACAACAAATTCGTGGTTAAAAAATCAGTTTTGTAAGTATTTTTTACAGTGAAGTCCTTGTAATTTTTTGCTGCACGATGAATCATTGTAAATTCACAAAATAATTTCTTACAGTGTACCCTAATACCCCTTTCACCCTTCTAACCCCTTTTTTTACCCCTTTTAACCCTTCTAACCCTTCCCATGCTGCCAATACTCGATCTATCACCGTTTTGATTGGTTTAGCACATGTCTTCCTCGTTTCCAACGATGTTAACAGATCATATGAACATCACTTCTCGATCCGACCCTTTTCGCAGGGTAAGACTGGGAGGGTTTCAAAGAAATACTGTCGGGACAAAAGAAAGAAAAGGGACATCAAGGGAAGAGGGTTTGCTTGTGTGCACCTGCCATCACACGCTAACACGCTATTTTACGAGTCTGGAGCTACGCTATTCCGCTTTTCATCGCTTAAGAGAGACACGCAGGGTGGCCAGGGTGGCCTGGGGGTGGGGTTACACTCGAAATGTGTGAAGAACCCCCCCTTCCACTAGCGTGGAAACCTGTCCAGGTGAACACCATTAGAACCTAAATGATGGGTCGCTTCCCCATGGTTCAAACCCCCCCTAACCCCCCCTTTACCCATTTTTCGGGCCTAGGAGGGTAGCAAGGGGTCGTAAGAGGGTACTCTCATGCCGAGAATGTATCGGTGAAGAAGAAGACGCTGCCAGCCCACCCACCAACAAGGAAACGAAAGATTTGTCTTGCCGGTACCGACGATCCCGTAGCCGCTCGCAACAACGTACCTACCTGTCACCTGAGGCCTGTAATATTCATCATAGCAGTAGACCCCTCCAGGGGCGCTCCACCCCTCAAAAACTGACGCGAAGTATATCAGAGTGGGAAAAAAAGTGTGAGAGCGAAGCTATTTTTTGTTCAGGGGGCGAAGAAATGTCGCCATGAGCTATTGCTGCAGCCATGATGGTGTGGGGAGGAGGGTAGGGTGGATTGGGGGTGAAAAAAGGGGAATTTTACCCCTTGGCCTTCCCCAAAAAAAATAAAGAAAAAAAGTGAGGGACCCAAGAGCGACAAAAGAGAGAAAAAGTGCGCGAGCGAGGCGAACTTTATATTATGGCCATAACGCTTGGGTAATTTCACCTCACCAGCTGACAAAAGCACCGCTCCAAACTTGTCCCCCCCGAACACACACACCAAAAAAGGGGTTTTGTGTAGAAATGTTCCTTTCCACCCCTTTCCATCTTTTTCTGCAGCCTTTTCAACGTAATCATAACACTGAATCGGGTAATAATGTGTCTCAGGCCCTAAGGAAGGTATCTTAAAGCAATTATGGCTTCACAAGACGATCTTTTTTTTCCTTGGGGGGTTATTTGGCGTGGGGGGGAGATTTTTGAGAAAAGGGAGAGAAATGATGCTAGAGCTGGTGGAGTCTTTAAAAGGGAGGAAAAGGAGTGAAGAAAAAATGGTTGGAGCGCATTCAAACGTCAGGGGATGGGAATGCAGTCATCTTGCGTCGTTAAGTTTGAAATATTCAAAGGGAATTTGTAGAGAAATTTATGGGATTATAGGTAAGACAGAAGAAAAGATTTGGAGGTAAGAATTGCTATGTAGGGGGTTTTGTAAGAAAATGCTTGCTAGAGGTTTGAGATGGGTAAGTGGAAGCTTCGTGAGCTGGAGAGTTGAAAGTTACAATGATGAATTGGGGATAATTGCGAAAAAAGTGGGAGTATTGTGTGAAGTGTGAAATGATGAAATAATAAAACTAAATAAGAAACATTAGACACGGTTTAAGAGAGATTTTTATTGGCTTTTAATTGATAAATGAAAGGTGGCCACGTGGTCGGTTTGCAATTGACAGGTGGTGACACCTTTTGCGCAATGGATTACTTAATACAGTAAGTATATTTGGCTAATAGATGTTTATACGCTTTTTTTCTTCTAGGCTCGAGGAGTTTTGCAATTGAGATAGTATAGAAGATCAGATTTCCTATTTCTATAGGAAAAGTTTTGCACTACGATTTTATTGTTTATTTGTAAATTAATTGGAATGGTTATTAATACACCAGCCGCCACGAGATGGCGATTGGGGTTTCCGTTTGTTGTTCTCCCAAGTTTTACGAGCGCTCATTTTTTTCACTTACTTAATTAAGTGAAAGTTTCTTTAAATAAGAAATGTGGACCTGATTTTGGTTCGACGAGAAAAAACCTTCAAGAATGCGTTAACCATATGTGATCCTCACATGTTTTCAAACAGCCTTCCATGATGACTGACAAGTCTTTCCTTCTGTGCCGTGTCAGTTTACCCCCCTGATGTTTCCATGACTGTCAAAGTCTTCAGCACTCTAATCTACACAAGAATGTGCACACAATTCCTGTTTTCCGAGATTTGCGCGTCTTTTACCATGTTCGTTTAAGAAATTATCTTTTTTCATTTCTTTAACGGATTGTTGTTCACGAAATTTTCTTTTCTTGATTCCGGTTACACGAATACAAATCTTATAAGATTTGCTACAATGTGATTCTCCCGTGTTTTCATACAGCCTTCCTTATGATTGACAGGCTTACCTTTTGTGTGGTGTGAGTTTCGAAACGAATTTTTTCTTTACAATTTTGAAGAGATTTTCATAAACAGCAAAGGCAAAGATAACTACTGGCTGAAACAGTTCATGAAAATCTTGTCAAAGTCGGATATAGAAGTCATTCGTAGATTCGTCATTCAATATTTAAGTTCAAGCCCTTGAAATAAAAACTGAAAACCGCATTAAAATTCTAAATCCCCAAATTCTATTCACATTTCTATCATCTACGAAATTTCAATCACTTTTCAAGTTAAAAAACGAATTAAAAACCCTAAATCTTAAAAACCCTAAATCAAAAAATCACGAAAAAAATATTACCCGCTAAATTCTTCTCTATTTTTGTGAGACGTTGCTAAAAATTGATAAGGAGTAATACGTATTTAATATTTTTCACTTCCTAAGGAATCTATGATGCAAAAGATGTCGCCAGCAGTCAATTGCTAACCGACCACGTGGCTAACTTAAATTTCCCAATCAAAAGCCCTAAAACATCTTCAATTTACACAACAATCAGAAAAGAAGGTACAGTTTTTTTCAAGAGTAAATTTCAGACAAAAGAAACAGAAATTTCTGCAAACATCACAGAAAAGACATCAGGAGACGCAGAGTACTTAAACCCTACTTGAAACCTCGTTTTGGAGTAAAATTAGCTTTGCACATTTAAAATCCTGGCACAGGAGCTTACTGGACGCGCCTAATGCATTATTGTGTTGCGGTTTAAATGTGCAAAGACCTGTTTTCACCCACATCAAGGTTCTAGCACTGCAACAGCTAGAAATTGAGGTTCTCGGAGGGCTATTGTTGAACAGTCCTGACCTTTCCGTCTTTGAGTGGCATTCAATCTTGCCCGAACTTGAGAAAGCGATACCGAAAGATTGCTATGCATGCACGCGACCAATCACAAATACGACACTAATTAAGCGTGACGTCTCTCATTACATGAAAGACTACTCCAGAAGTCTGGCCATACAGCAACAGTTCCCAGCTAGCAAGAAACAATGCCCCTCAAGATTTCAGAAATTCTCCTAAGAACGCAAACACGTAACAATCCTAAAAATTCAACTTCGAATGGAGCACAACTACAAAATACGCTCTTGCGTATAACAATAGCGAATAAAGTCGTAAACAAAAAATAATAAACGAACACTAAATATTAACATGCATTAAAGTAAATAAACATCGAAAAAGTATCAAATTAAACTACATAATTCACAATTTAATGACTTAAGTAAGTATGAAATAAATTTTGCCCCCTTGTTTCCTGAAATAAGAGGTATGTGAGTCAAGTGTACTCATATTCTTTTTCTTCGTTGACTTCATTAGTTATTGACTCTGTCCTCTGGGAAACACATAAGAAGCTCTAAACACAATGTCACAAAACAAAAGACACAACAAAAAGAATAAAAAATACGATACGAATAAAGTACAAAAATATACATCAAAACAAGAAATAAATAAAATAATAAAGTACAAATAATATCCAAGCAAAAAATAAATAAAAAATACAAAACAAATCCAAAAAATAAGAAAATATACAGGATTTCTCAGTACACCATATGCAACCATATAAAAAAACAGAAAAATTTCCATGAGTCCAAAACTTATTTAGAAATATTTGTGTAATAGTGATTCAATATTGCTGCAGTAATAATTCAACATTTCTGAAATAATTGTTCAATACTTCTGAAATACCTGTTCAATATTTCTGAAATACGTCTCCAATATTTCTGAAATACTTGTTCAATGTTACGGAAATATGGTTCAATATTACTGCAACAATTGTTCATATCGCAATAACTGTTCAATATTACTGCAATAATTTCCAGATAATTTCTCTAATTATTCTCACAGAAACATTACTGCAGTAATTCACGCAGAAATCACTCCTCGTCAATTGGTTGGATTTCGCTTCACCACCCTTATCCCGCCACAATTACAGGTCACCAGCAGCCAATTCCGTCCCCATCAAAAGTTCCACACGCTGGGATCACTTCGTACGGGCGAGAGAATCGAATGACTCGCCCCTCGTCCCTTTACAAGTCACATGTGTTTCACTCAACTTATTTGTCATCCAAGACGCCAACAGCCAGTTCAAGTTCTAAACACGCGTCAGACTTCTGGAAAATCTATCCAACCTTACGCTCCTATCCCTTCTCCCCCTCCCCCCTG